>JANTCA010079468.1:0-14698 GCA_024741275.1 Chironex yamaguchii
TCACTACCCAGAAACATTTACAACTTCACATCACGTTACCTGAATAACACTTTACCCACTTTAAAGAACCTGCAACTTTGGAGAAAAGCTGACAGTAATCTTCGTTATGCTTGCTTAAATCCACAAATATTACAGCTGTTGTGAATAGTAATTGTCAGTTACTGCCTGCCAATATTACGAACGTTTACATCAGCACGTGTGTAACCGAACATAGCAGAACATTGTAGAAACTTTATTTACTACACAGCCAATAGGAAAACTGCTAGACGTTAAAGATGAAAAGTGATTGGTTATTACAAGTTCTCGTCTACAGTAGAACTTACTAGAATTAGTTTATAATAATAGTATGTAACATCGCTAGTTTTCTAGAGAATTCCGACTTGTGTATAGATATTGTTCCGTCTTCCTTGTGTACTTACTCTGCTCAAGTTTGTATTTTGTGTGAATAGAAGTTAGTGTCCGCAATCACGTCTAATAATTCATTAACAGCATTGTGTTTCTGGTTGTTCTGTACATCTGAGTGAGGGTAGATACAACTGGCGCCATGATTCAGTTCTCAAAATAATAGCTGATTTCATTCAGTCTTCAAGTGAAGGTCTTTCAGTCTTCTGCGACATTGATGGTTTTCCATCTCCAACACAGATTTCTGGTCATGAGCTAAGACCAGACATTGTCAAAAAGGAAAATTGTCTGGAAATTATGGAATTAACAGTTGGCTTTGAAACAAATTTGGCGTATAACTTTCATCGCAAATCAAGGAAATATTCAAAATTATGTGAAGATTTGAAAAAGGATTACAAAGTTAATTTCATCAGCCTTAGTATGAGTGTGATTGGAGGAATATGTAATGAAAGTAAATCGTTTATGGTAATGTTGAAAATGTTACAAGTTCAAAATGCTGACTATTTGATAAGAAAATGACTGGATGTATTATTAGGACCTCATACAATATATTCTGTAGACTTGATAAGAAATGGACTAATCCTGAACTTTTAACTTGGTGATGATTGTAATGTAAGTCTGACTAATGTCATATTTACTTCAAATATGCCACTTGTGAGAGTATTTGTTTGTATTTGAGACAATAGAAGATAATAAATTGGAAGTTTAAAAAAAATTGTCAAGCAGCTGGCACGTGTATATCGTTTGCATATATTTAACTTTTGCTCAAGCTAGACTCATGACATGGCAGTCATATAGTAGGATGTTAGTGTACATGAGCTTTTGATAATGAGTTTAACTGAAATTGTAATCGGGTCTTGGCCATTGTTATATTTGATTTTGAACTTATTTGAGATGCAATGTTTCCGTAGGTGTATGCATAATCGTAATTATCTTTGCTTGCATGTAGTTTTAACGTCCATGGTGGACGTGTAGATATAGACATGCAAGGTAAAAAATGGAAATCAAAGACAGGTTTACCTACGTTTTTACCTGAGGCTAGTAAGCATGAGACAATAACTGCTTTATCTACTGCAGAAGCGGGACACATCGCATGGAGCAGTACAGTGCACCAAGCTGTATGGCTAAGAGAGTCTTTTTGGCCTTCAAGAGAAAGCCACAATTACCCAAGAAGAAAATCAGAGTTGTGTTATAAAAAGAGACCAAATTCCATGTGAACATGAAATACTGTGTTAACCATCGAGCATTGTTTCGTTTGTGACCTGGATAACGCTAACCAGGTGGGTTATCACACTGTGCTTCTCTAAATTTAATATGATTAGGTTTTTTACGTGTGTATTTCTTAGTAAACAAGTAGGAGATAAAATGTAGATTTAGTGATAATCGCAAGCCACAAGTTGCGAATTGCTACTGGGGTCAAAAAATCTTTCTTGCCTCTGTGCCTCCTAGATTCCTTTCGTCGATTTTCGCTTGATTTTCCAAGTCATGTCATATTTACCAGAAAAAAAAATATATTGATCGTGGATTTTTGCACATGGTGTATTATGCTTAATCCTAACGTAAGTTTGTTCAACACGATAATCTTTTCTTTCAACATAACTAATAGGAGAGCAAAAATATTTGTAACTACCTCTACAACTTTGCTTGTAGCCAGGAAGTAAACATTTTTCATTTTCGCAAATAGCTGAAGACAGCCTTCATCGCTATGGTAACGATTACAAGATTTTCTTTGGTTGTGCCTGAGCATTCATCCTGTTATCAAATCAGTATACTTACGGAATAGAACCAAAATTCAATCAACCATACGATCTGAGGAATGCTTACGATTCTGGTTTCGAACAAATAAAATCACAGATGTCAGAAATTTGTTAGCAGATCGTATGCTGAATTCTCCGGGATCAACCTCACATTATGATTAAAGTGAACCCAGATTACGTAACCCAGTTGTTGCCAAGAGAACTTTAAGTACAGATAAAACATTTAGTAGTTTGGTGGACTAAGTGTCTAGACTTCGGGGCTAAAATATCAAAGAATGATAGATGCATTTATTGGGAGCACAAATTGGTGTAGCATTGAACCTAAGTTGAAACACGAGTGGAGTTATTTTTGCTTTTACAAGGCGTATTTATGTGTGCCACTAATTTGCAACAGTCTAATACCATGAAATGTTGAGAATATATCTATTAATCTGTCTTTTGTACTACGGAAACGATAATTCTTCCACAAGATGTTTCGGGATGACTTATTATACCAAGGTTTCCATCCATTATTGTTACTTCGAATGAGACGGAAATAGAAAGAAGTCGGGCGTCTTCAAGGTATTGACCTTTTTACCCACAGACACCAACTTGATGACTTTTTCCTTGTTGGCTTCACCTGAACGTACTGAACGTCTACAAAGTTCATCGCCTTTAAGAGGCGAGTCTTTCTAGGATTTACTTGCCTTGCACAGGAACTAGTTACATAACAAAATGCTCGTACGCTAATCGGACAACGATCAAAGATAGTAAGTGAAAGTAATGAGTTCCTGTGTGTGTATAGTTTCTGAATACCAATGTCAGCTACCAATAACAAGTTGAAGAATTGATTCTCCAAAGGTGAATGGCGTAGATCTTTAGAGTTCTGTGGAAGCAAAAGTAGTCTCCTCTTCGAATAGATTAAACTCAGTAGCTTGCACTCACATTTCTATTCCTAAACGAAGAATAAAAATTCACCGAGTAAGGGGTGTTTAGCCGTAAAAAAAGGAATCAATTCTCTTATGGGTCTAAGAGGAAAGAAGGAACGATTGTGCGATATATGCTACGTTAATTGTTGCGTACCCCCCCCCTCCCTTCCCCCATTTTGCCTGAAATGAACATCAGTACTAGTTTCAAGGAAAAGCTGAGCCGCCACAAGGGAAATGTAGCAATTGTTCAGTCAAAAATTGTCACTGAGTTTCGTGAATCCTACCTCGGGGTAACCTTGAATATCGTCTTGCCTTTTGTAGGTCACTTGAGCTTAAATCATCCGTAAATCAACGGATAAGAAATACTATGAAAGCTCGCAGTAACGCTAAAATAGCCGAAACATCAGTACAAAAGTTAGTCGATGATGAGATCGTCATTGTCTTGGTCGGAGTGAATAATCCAACTTGGAACGCCCTCTTGGAGAGGCTTTGTTTTGCCATCAGGAGGAGAGAACGGAGACAAAGCTGTGTGGCAATGTTATAGTTGATGCATATTTTGATAACGCACAAGCTTAAGGAAAGCTTATTCGTCATGTACAGATGAATTTATCACTTATATGCAAATATCTTTATGGTGGAAGCTGTGCAATCGCATTTTCCCCAAACTGTACCAGGAGTGCTAGACATAGGTGGTTTTAGTGGGGGTACTCGGGGCTGAAGGGGCCTAGCAACTAAGAACAACAGTACAAAAATAATTTTAAGCGGAACAAACAGAAGGAATGAAAGAATCAGTGCATGTATATTGAAATTTGCTAACATGATAAACTCGTTTCAAACCAATGCAAACAAACGAGCTATTTTCGGTTCATGACAAGTTTCCTAACACGGACATGACATAGGAATTGTCTAGCCAAATGAATGAGAATGAAACGGCCAATCAGCATCCCCCGTAACAACTGCATTTGAGCACGTGTACTGTGGCTTTTATTCTTCATTTGCGGCATGGTTCTTCTTTAGCGCAGAGGCTAAGTGTGTCTACCGAATTAATGTTATGCTAGTGATATTTTAATTGATGTAACTTCAAATATGAACGAAAGTACATGAACAAGCCACGGCAGAAAGAAAAGCCATACCTATAAATCTTGAAGTATAGAGAATAAACTGAAGCAAGCGAAAAATGGACCCGAAAATAGCGACACTCATATGTTTGGATTCTGGTGTTTGAAGTTTCGGAAAAAAAGAATTGAAGGCAGATTGCGCAAAGGTCTGAGACGAACACTCGCTTAAAGAAATGTAAAATTCCTGACTGTTCTTAATGACTTCGTTGTGTTTCCGAGTGTACGAACTTATTTTTATATCAGTTCAAAAATACATTTGACACATTTCGAAGTTTTGAATGCGTTTAGTCTTTATGTTAAATGAACCGTCTAAGCATTTAATAGATGTCTGACCAAAAAAGGGATAACAAGGGATGTTTTTTATTCACCAAGTTCTAAATTATAAAAACAAGCACTTCATGCTTGATCTAAAGGTCTGTGCTAAGTTTGTTTTGACTATATTGACATCACTCATTAGCTACATATAGGTTCTGAAACAATCTGCTTACGCGTTAGGAGATGCATCGGAATAAAGGGGAGAGAAATAAGGCGTCAAATGGTGTAACGCTTGATAAGCTTAAGTTCTTCCGACCCCGTCTACTTTAAATTGACTATTTTTGTTGGTTTTATTTGATTTCACGTCAATTTTACTTTGTTATGACCCCTGTCTTTTCTAAGTGTACTTTTGTGGGTCACCCTTTCGCTTAACCCTAAAATATACCAAGGGGTGGGTTTTTATAGTGTTTGCTTGAAATGTTTGTTTGGAGCAACGCTTCTTGTTTTTTAGGCACAGGAATAGTGTTTGAACCTACGAAACCTGAAGATGCAGGAGAGGTTGTGGTAGAGGACGGTAATCAGCTAACTGATGTTCGTGGCCTTATCAGGACTCTCCTGCAAAAATTAGCTTCGCAGGGGAAGAAAGCCATGTCAGCATCGGCACTCCGATTCTTACAATTTCATGGTGATAGAAAAAGATCAGACGTTGTACATCCTTCCTTTCTGCTACAAAAAGTTTCTTGGGAATTATGAACATGACGTACTTGATGATCTTACACTGGGAGAATCCTGAAGGACGATTCACCTTTTGCCGATGCACTCACAGATATCTGCTCTTTTCAAGAGAATTAAAGCATATTGTAGTCACAATGAGAAGTTCGTATTCTTTGCCAAGTTCGGTCTCGGAGAGATTCTAATGACAACCTGCACGGATACTAACTAATCTGTTCTTAATACAAATATATACAGTATCACTTTTTAGGAATTTATATTTTGCCAAAGGCAGCTTGAATAATACATTTGGGAAATAAAGGTATTCATATGTTTTTTACCCTAGGCCCTGCAGTCTTTAAGCACCCTCACCGATGCTAGAGGATGGATTGATTGTTCCAGGGAAATATTTAGCATTGTCTCGATCACCATTACTAAAAGAAAGATTGAAACGTAGAGCTAGAAAAAGAACTGGCAAGTCTGAAGCCCAGAAATTTTGAAATTGGAGTCGTTCAAAATTGAAATACTAGTTATTGATAAATATTGGCCTTTCGCGTTACCTCTAATATACAAAAAGGAGTGAAAAGGAGAGTTGGAATAAAGAAAAATTTGACGATTTGAGAGGAGACTAATTAGAGGGATGGGGAGCTAAAAAGGTAGAGGCTTAATGATAATAGAAAACAAAGAAATAAGGAAAGTAAAAATATGCAGTGATGGAACAATAATGATAGTTAAATCTAGAGTGACTGGTTTTTCATCATGAGCCTCAACAAAACCTGGCAAATGAAAAGTAAAATTCCACTTATTCACTGTAAGCTAAGATAAAGTGTTTCCGTCTGCTTTCAACTAACACCAAGTTGCAACCTGCTTCCGGCCGCTCTTATTTGGTTTAAAGCTGATAATCCTCTGTCCAATTGATTATGAGCGAAATAGCAGACACAATAAATGCTTGATGGGTGGTTCAGGGCGTTAAATTCAAATTGCCAACTAATTTTTACATGATATCTCCTATCGGATTTTCTCACAGGAAAACCGTTATAGGAAATTTATATTTAAAGACTGATTTCATGTTACTTTGAATTAATTTATGCTTGGGAACCCTAGCAATAATCAAAAGGGGAGAAACAGCGTTTCAAAATTATGTCTTCTCGACGACAAACGGTTCTAGCCATACAACGTGCAGTGTATCACCCATCTTAGTTGGCTACAGGCAGCCAATGCACATTGTCTGACAGATCAGAGGAGGCAGTTTCAACTCTCCGTCATCTTAAAGTACTTGTGTGTATTTGCAACAAAATTTTACGAACACTCGGTGATTAAAATTGAATATACATGCCCGGGTGTATACTATGAATCATTTTTAAAATCTCTCAAATTTACAGGAGACTTGATAGAAACAATTCAAACTACAGCAATTCCACTTCTGGTGTAACCATGGTACTTAAATTTCTTTAAGCCTTCAAACTTATCATTAAAATCCTCATATTTGTTCCGGGAAACGATTGAGCCAAACGTAGCAACAGTAACAAGGCAATTTTCTTTAGTATCTTAAGCCCCTCCTTTATTCAAATAGCAAACTTGAAAACGATTCACCCTTATTTTTACTGACTAAGCGCAGTTTAATTTCTTAGAACCAGTACGTGCTCGGCATACATTTTAACTCTTAGCCAGGCAGGTGAGGTCAAGAAGGCTACGTAAGGTCGCAGGGTTTTTTTGATATTGAAATGTTAACTGTACTATGGTTGATTTTTTAATAGCTTCTCTTATTTTCTGCGTCTAATTCTTAGCTGAGGAAGCTCAATAGGCTAGCCACGTGTTTTGTTGCACGTGTGGAAGTACTGATGGAATATATTTCTGTATGTATATCAAAACCTAATAGATCTCACAGCAGAGCATACATGAGGATTGCAATTGACGAAACACAACACGGAACATCGTCAAATTTCCTCGACACATCTCGACAAAAGAGAAACTGAACGTTTTGAAAAGCACTTTGCGCACTTCCTGCCATTTTCTCTGTTTCAGACTTTGTGAACTTTAAGATAGCTTTGTAATTTTATTTACGCACGGCCGAAAAGTCGTTTTCTCCTGTTTCTGACCATTATCAACCATTTAACTAACGAATTTTCTAAGATTTAGTCAATCTTATCAATTGTACCAGCGAGTTTCTTGTGAAAGGTAACCTTCACGAAACAATTCACTTATCCTTAAAATGGAAAAAATTAAATCGTTATGACGGCCTACTTTACAGCTGTATCAAGACTCTACGAATTCGTTGCTTACAGCTAACATCAATTTGACTTAGGAGCAGCCTGTGTTCGATTTTAAGCATGTAAAAAATGCCCTGTATTCGTATGGCTTTTCGAGACATTACGTTAGACATCACAGAGAGGAACGGTCTTACCGACCTAACGACTGTTTATTGTGTTCTAAGAGCATTGTTATTTTCCCGGAATCCATAATTCTTAACAATATAACCTTGATTCATAGTATTGTCCAGTGTTTCACATGGATGGACAAGAGATTTTTCGAGGGACGAACCTAAATTATGAGGTCACAAACGGAAAATATATTTCCAGGTCTTCATATCTGCTTTCAGGTCAAATTTTTCAAGGTGGCGCTGTTGCTTTTAATTTCGGAAAGAATACTACAAATGGTTATTGTTGGTGCATATTATTTGCTATTTGATTGTCTTGATTGGCCTTAGAGAATTAGACGAGAAACAAATTCCTTAAATAAAGCAAAATAAAAACCATGGCCTTAGTTTCTTGACAGGACTTTTCAAGCGTGTTTTTCAAAGTGGGTTCTGTGGAATAACTTGGACTGTGGAGGTTACCTCTATCTTTCATATCCCAGTCTTGATTGCACAGATAGCTCGAAGTTAGGAAATTTAGTCTGATCGAGGTATTAATTCTTAACAAGATGGAAGTTCGCTACTGTGAGTATATTTGCAATAGATGATCACAGACTGAGGTAACCAAACAATTGAAATTTAATGAATAAGCAGGGACGGGTATTCACTCAATAATAAGCTACTCAATCAGACGTTTTAAAAGGTGTCTTTAGATAGCTCCATGCTCCAATGCTAAACGTCTGCATGTAATTAACTTAGTTAACGACACTTTTTCTTAGGTCAAGAGGCTAGAGTCTTAAACATCTTTGGAAGATTGCTCCATAAAACCGCCTGCTCCAACAATTTTATCTTTTTGCCGCTAATTGTTTGAAGAAATATACTCGATCTCATCAGGGTCAAACGATTTAATCTTAGTTCTGGTGAGGGTATTTGAGAAAAAGTCCTGGTGGTCAAAACTATTTACCAAAATCTGCCTTAATTTCGCGTGATCCATACGACAGAATGTATAATACTCTAATTGAGAGTGTGCAAACCTTCAACAGTATGTTCAAACCTATCAAAATTTTCAGCTTTATTACCTTTAACTTCGTCCAGTACCAAATTTTCCTTTTCTCGCCCTTTGCTTTTATTTAACATATTTTTTTCTTCGTCCTGTTTAATCCATCTTTTGCGGTCTTGCTAGTTTTTACTACGGTTGTAAAACATTCACAATTTCTTGACTTCGATTGTTGTTACAGCAAGAAAACAGAAATTCCTTTATTAAACTCAAGGACAGCTGTAAGCATTATCAATACGCGTTGGTGATGAGAATCAACACGTATTCTGTAATAGTTTGTTCTTTACGTTGCTTCTTGATACTACTGCTTTCAACTTGAAAGAGGCAGCATAAATAGAGCTTTCAATTCCGTCATCCGAAATAATTAAATATGTTTTAATTATCCAAGAATAAAGCGCTGATAGGTTACCAATAATATTTCAGTTCCCTTGATCCATACTGTTGTTGATAAAATATGAAAGAAACGGAACAATAACTGGAGCAAAATATATGTGGGACATTACACTAGTTTCAAAAGCAAGTGACAGCATTTACCATACAACAAACCTCTTCATTTCAAGGCTGATTAGTATTAAGTACAATGTTTTATCCTAGCACAACAAACATGACCAGGGTATAAGATGGTACGCTGTTTTAACACAACTGAATTTATCCAAAACAAAGTTCGTCTCCAGATGATCCTTAAAGTTCCCAACAGTGGGAGGTAGACTGAAGGGAGTCAAAGTCGTCTATTTTACTATCTATCTATCGTATATGATCCTAAAGATAACGTTCAGTGGTTAATCGACATTTCCTTTAGATAATAAAAAAAGTTCTAGCTTAGCTGGCCTTTGTGAAAGAAAAGACATCCATCCACACCTTTTTATTACCTGCAAGGTTTCAGTGAAGTAATAGATAAATGACTAAAAGCCAGAAGCGACAAATACATTTTGCTATGGCATCTGTATCAAGGTGCCTGCACATTAACAGATAAAGCTAATTGAGAACTCAACTATTTGGTTGCTAGAACTTTCTTTTATTTCTTTTGTGAACCAAACAGGCCATCAGCCTGCAAAGGATTGTAAGTCAAAAATTGTCAAAATATTCCAAAGGGATAAAACTATGCTTCTCATTATGTAGTCGAAGGGATCCACACCTCTCAATAAACAACTAATACGATTAGCTGTGTTTAAACAATATAAATCTGAAGGATTAATTGCTTTAAAACGAGAGCACCTAACAACGGAGGACACTGGCAATAATGAGTTAAGAGCTTCAAAATTTGAACAAAATTTCCTTCAGAACAATGAATGACAGAATACCATTTTCGTATGAGTGCAGTTTACAGAATCAATTTTAAATTCAGACATACCAGCTGAATAGATTTTTTTCCTCATAAAGTAGGAGTACCCACCATAAGGCGAGGGGACATTTTTTGGCCTGTACTAAGTCAATAATTTTCTTCATGATTTGACCGCCAGCCATGTCTGCTATAATCATATGCTTACGATATTTACACGCAGTGTCTGCTCAGTAACAGTGTTAATCTGAAGCTCAAATCTGGTCTGTCTCTTCCTCCGTAGCAAATAAGTGCTTCACTCTCAGCTCGTTGATGTGTTAGCTGAGCTGCAATGAACTGACAAGATTCAACTGATTGAAAACATCCAAGAAGGTTTTATTACGCAATTATCTTATTATGCAATTGTCTACTTCCTATCAGTTACAGGCTTTCTAAACAATTTGCATCCACTGCAAGGTTGTGAAGACATATTGGAAATTTCGTTTTAAGAGATCTGTTGTGAATAGAAAGGACGTTTTGACATTGTTAGACTTGCATGAAGTACTGTAGACAGGAGAATCGAACGTATTTTCCAAATATTCTTTGATCAGCTGAATAACAATTGCTGTAACTTTGAGTTTCACTCCTTGGCATTTGACGAAAATGCGATATTGTTGATACAGCTCGTGATGATCCTAGTGTATATCATGACATTAAAACAACACGGGGAATTGGTTATCTGTGCTCAGTTAAAGGGTAGACATCGGTCAGTGACATTTCAAATGAGATAGAAAGCGCCCTCAAGGGACTTAGTCTCCCACCGCACACACTTCACTATCTGTATGGATAACAGTCTCTGTGATTAGTTAAAAGACTGGTATTGTAGCACTGTTACTATTTAAACATGAAAATTGATCAAGCATGCCTTTATCACTGCATTATTCACAATTATGTGTTGTCCACAAAGTACTAGTTATGAGCATGTAATGAGCATTTGATGAAAGCAATTCATCCGAAAAGATTGCACGATCACCAATTCCACGAATTTTAAATTAACTTGCGTGTGCATATATTCTGTATCATACAGAGGTGCGATGACGTAGCAGATGATGTGTCTTGAAGTTTTATGTATCTTTTCTGCAAGACATTTATTAACAAAAAGTAGAATTTATAACATCTATTTGTTGTATAACTTGGATTTTCTATCTGACAATACAACTCGTCACGATTACTTCAACATGCAAACGCAGGAAAGACGTCTCATCAGCGATCTTACGTTCAGTGTACGAGTTTTCCAAGTAAAGGTTTCCTTGTTTAAAGTTCAGTTAGAAAAAGCACACCTTTCACATTTTTGTTTCACCAGAAATTCAAGATTTTAGTTTGCGCTATCCGCTTGATCTGACAAATGTGGACGAGAAAAAAGTCTCCGCTGAAGAATGGTTAACCGAATTTCCAGCTTTTCACTGACTGTTGCACCAGATAAGGTCACTGCCGAACTGCAGTTGGAATGTGTTGAGCTGCTTTGCTCTCATCTCCATAAAAACTGCATTCTGAAAAACCACTTTTGAAGTTTCACGCCTAAATTAGTGATGAGAAATGTCCAAACCTGAGATAACATACCAGAAAAGTCTCCAGTTTGTTGGGGAAGACATGTCTGTGATCAGACATATTTTATCTCTTGAATATAAAGATGGCAAAGCTTACATACGAACATTTAAAAGGCATGATGTAAAAATACTTTCTCAAAACAAAAATGAAACATTTCACAATAATGTTTTGTGTCTGTTTATGCAACTTTTCATGCTATTTTTCACGTAAATGTTACTATTAATCTATTACTGTTCAATACAAAATTTGTTTTGATAATATATATAATCATTCATTGATGCCCACCTTTGCAAAAAGGTTTCTTTGTAGCCAACTCAAAAAGTAAGGTGAAGACAGCTTTTAATAAGGATTTTACTATTTTATGGCATTTGGAATCACATGCCTTAACTACTTCCGGTTGTAAAATGATTACCTGTTCTGTCAATCATGTAGTGAATTATTAACAAATTGAAAGAAAAAGAATGATAGTGGAAATTGACTCGACCGAGGCTCAAACCTGTCTCTTTCTGTTCACCGGGAAGACCCTGTATCACAAGAGTCATTGAGGTTCCAGCGTTAAGTTCTTTAGCATTTCCACTTTGAAACTAGTTTCCTTGATAGCCTACTTGCAGACGTCTAGCACAAACATCGATGTTTTGGTAATTTGGAGACATTTTAATCCCGTTAAGCTCCTGACGCAACAGGATACTTGTATTTCAGTATTTGTTACTTTTATTTAAGTCATATCGAGTGTAAAGCTATCTGATATACAACATCAAGTAACGGGAGAAGTAAAGTAATCTTTTACAATTTTCAAAAAGCACCACATGTGGGTTTAGATAATAATATTATTCCTATTTGGCAAAAAAATATCACCCCGTAATAATGCCATCCCCACGACCTCAGTCTGGAAGAGTCCCTCCTAAAACGGTCGTAACTCGATTAGTATTTAATCGGTCGCTGCAAACTCTTATAGATTGAGAGTGATTTGGCTTTCGCAATTTTGGTAGTAGAACAACTGAAATACGTTCTAGCAAATGCTGATTCTTACTGTTTTAGTTAGGGTCAGTGGTTTTTAGTGGTTGTTACAAAAATAATTTTTAATCTTTGGCTAAGCCAGACAATCATTAAGCTTGGGTTACATCGATAACGCAAAAGTAGTACGACATGACAATATTACAAGGTAAAGTCTTTATACTGAGCAAAATCAACGGGCTTTATGACAAATGGGATTTTGCTGCCACGTCAATGCAATAAAACTGTTGATAATAACCGCAGTCAGTTTACTGGTGTTGCAAATGAAATTTACTTTAATGTATACACAATTGTCGAATAAAAGGCATTACAACGAGAGTGATTTCTCGATTGGATTAGCACACACTGCTTAGAATGTGACATATCATATTGGCAATGAGTCACAATCCTTTCCATCAGTGCAAAGCAATCAGTTGTTTATCATCGTCAATCAGAATTGATAACTTAGCTTTATTTCAAGCAGAAGATTAAACATATTAACAAATATCTTACGAACATAAGGACAAGCACATGTCATACGATCGAGTCTTGCACGTGGCAAGCAACAAATATTTTGCAATTCTTTGGATAAAAACATAAATCTACGGATAAATTAGACCAATTTATATGGGGCGCCGATGCAGCCAATTTCCGGTTTAAAAGTTTTATATTTATATGGCCTATTATTTAAAACTATATGCCATTTTCCGTAAATGCATGCCCTTGTTTTTTAAGAATATATGCCATTTTCCATTTACCTGGCCTGTTTCACATATATGTGGCCTATTTTTTAAAAATGTTGCCATTTTCCAAATATATGGCCTTTTGTACAAAAATATTTAACTTGTTTTTTTAAAATATATGCTGTCGAAAAAATTGATATACCGAGCTGTATATATATATACCTGTTTCCAAGGAAGGGGGCACTTATAGAGTGTAGCCAGCTCGTATCCTTAGTAGAGCGAGAATTTGCAACAGTCTCATTATATCACATTGAAACATCTATTTGTGAATTGAAGACTGCTGAAATTCATTTTCATTACTCAACCACTATGCAGAGGAAGGAAGTGAAGATCAAGTGCAGTTCACTACGTAAGGAACTTACTCCATAACATTTACACCTCCGTCGTTTACTAATCATGAAAGGAAACACAATTGTAGGGGAACATTCTATATATCTGGCTGCAATATTGCCCCTTAAATTCCGGAGGGCAGTCAAATTTTGATCCCATTTGATGTTGCAATTTGATCCATTTTTCAAACAAGAGGATAACACAGTAAGCCAAAGCCATTACTTAACTCATAGGGTGCTGATGCACATATTATAAGAATGCATCTACATTTCTAATTAAAACTTTTAATCTAATTAAATTTTTTCGACAGCATATATCTTTTTTAAAAAAGGCTACATGTTTGTAAAATGGCATAAATTCTTAAAAACTAGGCCACATATATGTTAAACTATGCCTGTATTAATGGAAATGGTATATACTTTAAATACAGGTCATATACATTTGAATGAAAAATAGAGCATAAATGTTTTAACCAAATATTGTCTGGATCGGTGCCCTATAAATTCAAGAAGGATAGTTAGTATTTTTTCAAAAGACAGCCATTTTTCTTGCCATTCAATAAAAGACTGGGGTCTAAGGCATTGCACAGTAAATCTTCATCAATACATTGATTAGAATCAATGACTATCTTTTTTTTAGATGTTAACGATGTCACAGCATATCTTTCTCGCTTTTTTTTTGGCTGCCAGAGTCCTATCTAGCAGGCTCAGGTTAATAATTACGACGTTTGTCACGTTACTTCTCACAATATATTAACTACAAAACTCTGTCCGAAATGATATTGTCTGCAGATTTTAGCGTCTGAACTTTACAATGTGAGAAACTGTAAATAAATCATGACAATCTAAAACGGCTCATTTCTCATTTTGTGATGCAACGCAAATTCTATGTATATAAATTTAGACGCAACTCTCAAGGTAAATAAATTGCTATGTGTCTATGCCTTCATGGTCAATCACTACAAGTCATATATAATGTTCTGACTTACCTGCATTTTGTCATTTTGTAATGCATATGTCGATTTCACCCTTTGGCCTGGGAAAAAAGCAATAGCAGGGTGAAAATGTTATAGAGATAGCTGACCTGAAAAAGTCAAATGATCATTGTTTCGAAGGTATAGTCGAAGGATGGATGTCATAATAATAATAATAATAATGATAATAATAATAATAATAATTTTTTTAAAACTTTCAATTTATCATCTT
>JANTCA010079479.1:0-14698 GCA_024741275.1 Chironex yamaguchii
CTATCTATCTATCTATCTATCTATCTATCTATCTATCTATCTATCTATCTATCTATCTATCTATCTACCTACCTATCACTACATCAACCTATCATCATACACATCATACAGACATATTGCATACATATCAATAAACACAATTCATCATTTTTACACAGTTTATGCTGTGATTAGATCATCAGGAAAAACACTGTACTTTACTAATATTGATATCTGGGCTCTATAAAACACCAAATAAATACATGTTTCAGTACTTTGACACATACACGTTTGGGAGTTTTTGTCCACAGACTCATGGATTGTCTATGAAGTGACTTTGCTTAGCTCAGACATACCCTTTGCCAAAGTTAAGTTTGAAGGAGAGTTTATCAAAGAAGTGACTTCAATTGAGTTTGGCTAAGCTTACAATAACTACTTTTTAGCAGTGACTAAGACATTAAGGACACTGATGAAGGCTTAAGCCAAAACACAGAAAAAATTACTGAATTTCCCCTTACCCACCACTGGGTTTCGTCTCATGCTACCAAGGACTTTGATAGTCCTTCACCAAACCTTTGTGCGGTGGTGGCACAGAGGTTTGAGTGTTGGCTTTTGAGTCTGAGGGTTACCAGTTCAAGTCCAGTCGGCTCCCACTTAGTGCAGCTATTGTGGCAATGCTACACTCTAGACAAATATATATATATATATATATATGCCACTTCTTCGATCAATTGACATCCATGTCTCCGAAGATGGCTTTTCAGTCCTGCCAGAGACTTGCATACCCCAAGCAAACATGACACTGATGACAACCATTGGTCTGAATGGAACCAACAACAACAGAACTTGTGTCAACAAATGCTTTCATGTGGTTAACGAGACCTGCCTTGGACAACAAAGCCCAGTTACACATTTCACAAATCCAAAGATCTCCACAATTGTCTGGCACGGATTGGTGTTTCCTACATGCTCTCTTGAGCTTCACATGGTCTATCCTGGCTGCCTCAAAGCATTCTGCACCCTTGTGTATCAGCAGCCTCCACTGCCTGTGATCACACACAAGGGTCTCCCAACTGTCAGCAGGAACAAGAAATTTCACCAAACTCTCCTTGGTGCTGTCACGAAAACGTTTTTGGGCTTATGCTGGGTTCTCTTGCCAGAAAGGAGCTCACCATAAAACAAGTGTTTCAGGAGTCGACAGTTTAATCTGAAGAGTTTTATGTCAATAGCCAGACTTCTGATTAATGTTCTGATGTAATTTCATGTTTTAAGAGAGTAGTATTTCTAGTCTTTATCCTCATCATTCCTTTTGAATGGACTGAGCCTACCTAGCATAACATAGTAGATGCTGCTTTTATACAAGGAAAACAAGCCAAACTTGTAGGCAAATCATTATCATAGGGGTCGCACTCATTTGAAGGGGTTTACTTTGGTTGACGTGCTCATTGAGGAGGGTAATATTCTGATGTGGGAGACTCTTTCCACAAGATACAATAAAATAAAGGCTTGCAATAGTGGGAACATAATAAATGTTTGAAATATATGACTTCGACATGTATAAAAAAGATGAAAGGAATCTATCATAGACAAAAACTGTTACTCTCAAAAATAGTTAGATCACAAAAAGCACAGTAAAAAGCAGCGTATAAGCCACACTTTTTTCCTCATTTTGTCCACCAAAATAGCAAGTGCAGCCTATGTGCAGAGTGATCAGCTTAAACCTTCATATCTTAAAAACGAGGCTTGCTATTGCTATAGGTTTCAAACAATTAGGGGCACATGTGTTAGATTCTCTTGAGATTCGTGTTTTGATGTTTCTACAATCCTTGAAACATAACATGTGGTTGTCAGTTTCATAGGGCTACATTCTGTATTGTTGACCTACACTTATTTCTGCTCTGTGGTTCTAGCATATGTGTTGTCTCGAATTTCATACACAACTGGTTTCAAGTTGAAAGTTAATATGTTTGCAAAAGAAAATGGAAATCGTGCTGCTGGACCTGAACTTAAAGTTGACAAGTGATGTGCAAGATGTTGGAGAGGTGATGATGCTGACTTATTCTATCAAGATGAGAGAGTGAATTTAAACCAAGCGGAATGGGACGAATCTGTTGGACTGTCTGAAGATGAAGAAGAATTTCATGGATTATAGTTATACATATGTCTTAAAGTATGTTTAACAATAAAATATTAGACAAAACATTTTTTCTGTTGTTTCAAGCCTCAAATTAGTGGTGCAGCTTACGTTAGGGGGTGGCTTATACGCGGGTCTTTACAGTAACTTACTTCATACTTTTTGCATAAAGTATTTCTAATTTTGACATTTAATGTCCATTGAGGATTCAATTTTCTTAATTACTGGAGCAAGTAGATTGAGTAGGGTGTTTCAGGATAATTTATCCCCTATTTGTTTTTCTTTGAATGCTCTAGAAATTCAGTCATCAATGCCTATTTATTAAATATCACTATCCTTGTAACAAGTTGTGGTTTGATATTGGTCTTTCAGGCCTTTCCTTGACATCCTCTGCTAAACACAATTAGCTGGATAATTTCAAATCATCTGTAGGGTATGATAGGAATATATTTTCAGTGTGTTAAGATCTTACTGTATATACATAACATGCTCACCTGAAAATTCCCCATCAAATCCTATAAAATCTGCTTCTTCAATTGCCTTCTCCATGACACTGTAAACATCTAAAAAATCTGAAATTATATATAATTTTAACTATTTTTTCAGAAAACTTGGCGACATTTTGCTAGAGGTTTTTACCAACTAGGTAAATAACCAATAAACACCAGCTTTGATTCTACATTGCAGTTCCAACACAACCTAAATTTACTACTTTTCTTGGATGGTCTGGGGCCATCATTCCAGTAGTGCTGGCTACTCATGCTGACCTCCAGGCAACAGGTCTGCCAAGCTAAAACCCTGTATACAACAACAACAAACAAGGAAGAATGGTGGGCTCTTTGTCCTGACAGCAAGCATGCTCTGCACATCATCACTATAAACAGTTATGGAGCAGTGTGATGTGAATGGCCTTCCTCAAATTCAGAGCTGGACTCCCCCAACAGGAACCATCAATTGGAGTCAAAAAAGATACTTTACAAGAACAACAACAACTGTTTTACCTTCAATGTCATAGGAAGATGGACACATGAAAGCACAATAGAAATATACAAATGAGCTCATATTTCCCACTATAACCCTATTAATAAATATTCTATTCTATGATGTATCCTCTAGATGCACAAAGTTTGATTTGGATGAGTTCCTCCTAGTGTTTGTAAGTCCGTGCATCTGATGATATCTTTTGTGCTAAATTTTTTCCATTGTATTGCATGCCCATTAATAGCTAATATCTTTTAAACAAAGAACTTCCAAAAATGTGCTTGCAACTGAATTTTCATCTTCATGTATGCTTGTTTTTCAATGAAATTACCTGTCAAATAGTGAAGCTCTATAACACATGATATACCACTTTGGTCTCTCCGAATGACCATAGTATTTGATAAGTCTTCAACTCAACAACAAAACAGTTTGTTATTTAGTCAGTGTAAAAAATTATTAGTCTGTTTATGTTTGTGATCCATGACTCGTCTTCCAAAGAGGGGTTTTTTAATCTGTGCTAAGAATAACCAGTCAAATCTAGTATGTCAACACAGTTTCTCTGATCAATAAAGATTCCCAAAAGGTTCATCTTTGGAGATGTGCTGTTCCATGAGATCATAGTGCAGCATCTAGAATTCAAGAACTGCTCATATTCTTCAGAGGTATTATCCAAATAATAAAACAATTACCTGGACAAACATGGGAATATGACAAATGAAGATCTTTTATAATATCGATCTCTACTGTTGTGAAATAAGAATCACATGACCATGATTATCAGTCATGATTCAGCAGTCTGACTGCTGAGATAAATGCCACATAGTCAAGCTCTTAACACAAGACAGGATGTGCCTCCATGACTCATGGCACAATTTCAAGTTTGAATGGTTATGGTCCTGATATTTTACTTACGTTTTAGCGGAGCTTCTTGCACGGTTTCTTAGGAAAGCACAAAAATTTGAAGATCAACATGTCTCTAAAAAGCCAGCAGATTACGAAATTCTAAGTACATGTAATAGACGGTTACGCTAGAATAAACAATAATTTTTATCAGAAGGTACGCAAGGTCTCAAAAATACTGCGCGAGAACTATCAATACACACAGTGGCAGTACGATCAAAATAGCCTTCCACCGCAAAATTTTACTATTGGCATTATTTAGGGTACGTCCAGTCGAGGATTCGCTTCTGTGCATATGCTAATACAATACTGCTAAAATCCCAAATATTTCCTCTAGTAAGGATTATAAAATACTATAAATTAACGTAAACCGTAAATGACTTACTGTCCTTTGTCACCTCCATGACTATGCTCTTTATTACCCCAATGATTTGCGCCAGTTAAATTAGTTCATGCTTTTTCATGCTTCTTGGTCTTCCATGATTGATCCATCTTAGCAAGGTTTGGCGCCAACATTTTTAACCCTCTTCCTCACAGAGAGGCAAAGTCTCTGAGCTTGAGCAATTTTCTGACACTTTGGGGAGGACTTTACTGGCAAGCATATATCTGACCAAAGATACCTCTTGTATCAGTTAAGATTTTGTATTCTGAACTTAACGTCTTGACAGCTAAATCTTAGTGAATGGCAATGGTACTGAATCTCTAAGGTTTCAGATTGGAGAGCAGAAATTTGAGCAGAAATACCACATTTCTTTAGTCTCTACAGTTAGATAATGTCAGTTGCATTGAAAACAATTCAAAACATCTTGATTACTGCTATCATTTTGTAGCTTACAATACATTGACTTCATGTAATCATGGGCATTTAAGAAGAGTCCAACGAGCAGAAACGAACGAACATGTGTTCCTTGTTACAACTGTCAGTAGATTCATCACACATTATTGCGGAAAAAACATGATTTTGTTTAATGGACTCTAATTTCTCTAAAATAACCTTTTTCATCATAATCAAAAGTACCTCATTCTTTAAAACAAAATGGCTTCATCTCATTTTGTTTCCCCTGCTCGAATTCAACCTCTTAATAATGTTTGGGTCATTTTTGTCTCTCAAGAGATTCAGCTGATTAAAACTGTCGTTCAACTCACTCTTATTTCCCTGGAATGCAATGCCTTTGCTTGCAATCACCTGTACACACTCCATAAACTTAATGACATAGTGGCGCTTTTGTGATTTTGATCATGCTATGAGCGCTTTGTCATTTCGATCGCATTTCCACACAAAGGAGCAAGTAAAATGAGAGAGAATTCTTGTGACATAATTATCCCTGGTGCTCCTCAAAACAGTTTATCATCTTTTCCCACGATCAAAACCCTCATGATTTAAAAATAAACTCCCTTGTTCATTCACTTCGCAAACTCCTTCCTTTTTCTTTCTGTGGCACAAATAAAGCTGAGTCATTTGATTGGTTATTTTGCGGCTATCTCGAATTGTCAAACCATGTCGTCGAACATATTCTCTCGCTGGAACGGAACTGGGGCTTAGAAAACTTGTAACTCTTGGAGGGTCAAAGCTAATAGTAGCTTGACAGATCTACCTTTGTATTAGGGTCTGCAGTAGTGACAAATGTTTGTAACCATGGATCGTAGAAATTGGATCAAAATCAGTTTGAATTTCATTTATGATTTTGGTATTTGCAGCACAAGAACTTGTAACGGTTTCACGAGATCTTGCAAATTTTGTTATCAGCTTTAATTTGAAATTCTGCAAAAAAGTGGTTTGCTTGAAAGCTGTCGTAAACGTCAGTAATTGAAACTGAAAAAAACAGTGTTCAACCGTAACAAACTTGAAAATTAAACGTCAGTTACTGATAAAGGCTAAATAAGGCCTTTAGGAGAACTTACCTCAGTGTTTGTCATGGTTAACATACAACATTTTCAACTATCCTGTTCTTTCAAGGAGAAAAATCAATTTTACAAGAGAAAGAACTTAAACACTTGATCTCTACTCGGTAAAACTTTGGCCTTAAAGACATATAGGTGCCAAGGCCTGGATCTGCAAGATAACTACTTGATCGGCTTGAATCCATAAGACCTCTTGTCGCTAACTGTATGTTGACAAAGAAGTATACTCATAAACACACTAAGAAGTAAGATTACACTTTGTAATCAAGCATTAGACTCCTCAAATCTCGAAACTAACGTAACACGAATTTCATTTACCTTTATACAATATTAAATTTGCTGACATAATTATCAGTCTCGCTGAGTCACTATAGTTGCAGAGTAGAGTATTTTCTAGTAGATTCTTAGTAGAAATTACCTATGACTCACGTGACATATGCATTATTCAGAACTTTCTGTGATGAAATACAAATTCTAAGCATATTTTGGAAGGATCTCTGTTTTTAAGGCAAATTTCCTACGAAATCTTAAATTAGTGCCATTGAATTCTTTAAGTTTAGTTACCTTTTCGACGCTCTACTAAATTCTACCTTGATCTATAAATACGGGCCATTGCATTTTGTTAAACCGGAAGAACCTAGCTCGCAAATAAAGGGTGAGATTTCCTTAGCAGTGAGACCTTGACTTTAAGGTCTCCGCAGAATTTCGTTTCCATAGATTATGATTTTTACATCAAGTTTTGAAATACCCTCTTGTTTGAGTACCTGCCACTACCATTGCGATGACCATGTCAAAATAATGCATGGTCTTTCTCTCCTAAATTGCATTTCTTGTGTTATTTTCTATAAAGGATGTGAATATTAGCAGAAATATGTGGGTGTTAATAATGTGTATAAAGCTTTGCTAGTGCATTCGTATTAATTACTTGTCATTCTTTTGTTGACTTAATGATAACAGATCATGAGTTGATAAGCTGCTATAAATTTGGAACATCCGAAGTCCATGACCTGATAGATTGATAATCAAATCATGCATCTTGCTGATTCATACCGACTTGGTCATGTTTGAGCTCTCGAGTAGACAGGTCCGAAAATCCTTTCTGTGCCAGAAATCTTTGTGATATGACTTACGATTCATGTTTATTTGTCGGTTCAAAAGTGTCTTGTTAGTGGGTATTTGAAGTTCATCATGCAATGAGTCGTAAGTTTTTCTGAGTTACACTTCGAGAGAACATTCTCTTACTGCTGTTTTGAAGTTTCATAATGCATAACTTAAATTTTTTAAGCTCTAACTGATCTATTAAACTTTTCGTTTGACCTTGATCACATAGAATCGTTAGTACAGTTATGGATAGGTAGTGTAACTAAGGATGAAAACTTGACTTATAATAAAAAAATGAACAAACGGTTAGACAAGGGAAAAAGCAATATCCAACGGAAGTTTAAATGATATTAACAAATTCTATTTATGGAAGACAATCACTGAATGCACTAAAGCACATTGATTTGACTGGGTTGAAATATTGAAAATGCTCATCTATAGAACTGTAGAACCAGATTCGATATCAAATGATAACAATCCTACATAAACTAGTGTCAAAGTAGAAGAGTTTAACTTTTGATGATAGTGGCTTGATAACTATGATTCTAATCGCGGTCACGTCCATGTGCATTTCAACTTCCTTTTCGATCCTTGACCAACATTGTTAATCTTCATAAAAGGCAGTTAATAATGTTTATTTTAGATTTGAAAATATCTCACATGACTTATTACCTGTCAAGGTGGTTGTTTTTGCAGGTGGTTGTCTTTCTGTCTGTCTGTCTCAAAAAGTAACTCAAACAGTTTGTACAGAACGTTGGTATTCAGATTTTCTCGAGCTAATTTTTTGTCCATGATCTGGATCAAATCCTGGGGTTAAGATTACTTTAAAATTTTTGTTAACGATGTTTTCATCAACACCACAGCTGGTGAGGACATTTTCCTGGGAATGAAAATCCAGATATTATGGCGCCTATCAGTACAGCTCATTCTTATATTTACAGAACTGGTAGTCCAACCCGACCATATTGGCTTGGCGGTTATTTTTGCTTTCTTAGTTCTCCGAGTTTAAAGTTGAGCTGATGTGTTTGTGATGTTTCCGCTCTTCTAACCAACCTTTTTTATCGTAATAACTTATGAACTTCACTACAGTCTTCATTTCAATGTATTTGAATCTCTTAAATTTGGCTTAATGTCCTCAACGAATCATCAACGGCAATGTTGTATAAATAGATATGGTGTCCCAATAGACTTACAGATATCTCTGATCTTTATTGTAACCTTGCACGGGTCTGCGGAAGTATCAGTGTCCAAATCAAGGAAGATGTAAAGCGTTTTCAAGAGAAAAGAATCGATTCATACTATGTCGCATAGCAATGATATTAATTTCCATGGAAGAGTGCCATTTGAATTAAACTAAATTAATTTGTTTCCTTAGCTGCAGTTTAATTTTGTCAAGGTACAAAAATACACGCATTTTGTTTTTTTAAAGAGGTACTTTATAAGGATGTTAGTACTGAAAATTTAACGTTCTTTCCTTCCAAAGCATGAAATTTTAGGTTACTCATTAGCTTAAGTTCAAAGGAATCCCGAAGAGAACTAAAAAAAGGAATTTAAGGATAGAAAATAAACGCAGAAAATACCTGCCACGATGTAACGGCTTCCACTGACAGTGATATTTTGAATGGAACGTATAGAAAGACCCATGGTCATTTCGCCACAATAGATTATAAACAAGTCCTAGAGTTACGACAACCCTTGAAAGGATAAAAGTATTAGCAAGGTCGTAATTGACCAAATTTTGCTTCAAATTTATGAAATTTGGGAATATGTGGTAATGATATTTGTTTCAGCTTTTAATAGACAATGCAAACACTCTTGAATCTTTTGCTAAAATGTAGTTTTAGATAGACTGATGAATTAGTTATAATTATGCTCCATGTTTATTTCTTTAAGACAATGATTGGCATAATTGCGCATAAACTGCTGTTCAGTTGACAGCTTAAGGCTTTAAGGGCTTCTTATCTGTACCATCTAGGGGTGGCGGAGCCCCCTAATTTCGTCAAAAGTATTTTGATTGCATGTGAAGTGATGTATCGCTGTTGGTTATCGCCTGCGATTTTACTTAATGTGCTTTGGAAAAATTACTTAGTTTTGTTTTCAATTTGACTGAAACAAGTTGTTCTGAATTAGCCATGTTTCGTAGTAAAGTTTCACACGAGTCATGTACTTGATATACAGTAATTGTCTTTTGAAAATAAGATCTTTCTCTGTGCCTTTAGAAGTACAGCTCTCTTCCGCTTTTCACAAATATTGAAATATTAAAGAAGCCGTTGCTGTACTCCTAGGCATCTCCTCCACTTTGAGATTTTCCATAACTATTTCTATTTCCGTAACATTGAAACTATTCTAAAAGTTGTCACTCCTGAAATACATAAAATAATTTAAAGCTTGCTTAAAAGTTGCAATTTTAGAATTTACAGCAGTTATCACTGAGTTTGTTGTACACTAGAAATCTTCTTCTTCTTCTTAGACATTTGTCCCACTTGAAGTGGGGTCTGTCGCTTTTAGCTTCGACCTCCAGATGTTCCTTTGCTGGGCATCTTTTCTTTTCACTCCAATCTCCTCCATGTCTTCTTTAGCACAAACCATCCATCTCTTTTTGGTGTACACTATAAATATACCTTTGAATTTTCTTTATTCATTCTTTCTCTTACCTTTTTACCAATTTGTCTCATTCTCAAAGCGCTCTAGGTTAAACACATCTAAGAACAAAATACAGCCCGAGAAATGTCAGGTTAAAGACATTGGCCTAAAAATCGTCGGAAATAATGATACTCAGACATGAAGTGTAAGGTACGTATCAAAGCAACCAATGTCCTTGCAAACGTCCTTGATGTTCAATTTCTGCGAGTAACCGTTTTTCCTCTCAAATTATACATCTGCAACTTTATGATTGTTACATAATTACAACTGAAATTGAATACATTTATCTCAGTATCTGTACACACGTTTAACGTAATCCGCTATGCTGTGCCATCTAAAGACATTGGCGTGACAATTTGCTGATATACAAAGCTTTTAAACTTCGCATGCTTCTCCGCTTGAGATAGTCACCCATGGTAATCAAAAAGTCAATATTTATAAGGCAAAATGTCATCAAAAGTATACATGATTCGATTGTGCATGAAATATCTAAATAAATTGGATATGTTTTCTAACATGGAAAATATGTGACATGTTGCTATTGGTAATGAAGAAAATTAGAAATTCAGTTTGCTTCCTTCACATGATAATTCAATAAAACTTGAGTCTAATAATACGTCTGGAAAAAAGGCAAGTAAAAATTCAGAAGCTTCCTTAAATGGATGAGTTTAGCATCATGCTAGCCCTAACTCAATTGGGAGGTCTGTAGTGTGGTTCGCATTATTTGATGTTTACAGTAATCAAAATTAGTTTTTGTTCGAGAAAAGCTGTTTGTGAAAATCCACCGAGAGAACCTTTTGACATATAGGTAATTGTTTCTCCGTTTGACACATATTCGTCCTCGCCAACGATCATCAAGTGCACGACGGAAAGTAAAAACAGTTTTAAATTTCCGTTCTGCACTTAGCGATCATCCAAGTATAAGCCAGACAATCAGATTTCAGAACCATCCCAAACAAAATTTAAAAAATATGTGATAAAAATCGATGCAAATTGATGACGATCTTCACAAAAGTGGTCTAGTGGAGATAAGGCTTTGACCTAGCTTGTGTTCCAGAGCATCATCACAAGGTGGAGAGTGGTCTTCTAACTGGACGGGATTTCTTGTTCACAAATATTCCCAAGATATTTGGAAAAAGTAAGAATTCCTCACGTGATCTGCATTAATTGTGCAGATGAGAGTTTCTGACCAAAACGAATGCCATAGCGGACGATAGCGCTGGTTTGTTTATAAATCAAGAGTGGAGGTGATGGACCGTAACATTGATCTTTATAGATTAAAAAGAGAGCCTTCGGCTAGCTGTCTAAGTTTTGTCAAATGGAACATAAGAGTATACTTTACAACGTCAGTCAATTTTCTGACTCATCATTGTCAATTTGAGAACTTAAATAAAGTCTTATGCAGCAAAATGTACGTTTTAATTTATCTTTTGATTTAATTGATCAAAGCAACAATACAAAAGACTGTAGCAAAGTTTGTTTACTATTTTGAGCGACTTGATATTCAGAGATGCTGACTTGATTCGGTCTGGTTTTTTTCCTTGCATCTCTTACGCAAATACGTAACATCTGGTCTGTCTCTCACTACAAATTACACAAAAATGTTATGCTAATGTTGATCTCCAATATTAGCCTGATGATATCTCAAATATGCAAATATTCGTTTCTTTAAAATAATCTGTAACGTCATCCTACTCTACAAACTTCGATGCTCTGAGATTAAGCCCTCAAATCATTCCAAAATAAGCAACAACGTTGACTATTATCTCTTTAGAGTTACCTCAGTTGGAAATAAAAGTGGTAACAACTCGTATCTTTAAATTTTTAATTCTTTCCAATATACTACCTTTGAGTATTAGAACCACTTATACATCCGACGTGATTTATCTGTAACGAGATAGCAGTTTCAGTGAGAATAGACTGGAGAAAGAAAACTTGCGACGAGCTACGCAGTACATGATCTATGTATTCGGATCGATTCAGGCTATTGCAGTACCTTTGGAGCACTGTATAATAAACAAAATATTACCTTAGGATATTCACTTTTCTTTTATTTTCAAGATGAAAATGAACCATTACTGAATTAGCAGCCCATAAGGTTTGAGTTATGCGACAGACAACTTCTAGCTACTTTTAGTTATACATTAGCCGAGCACCATGGTATTGTCAATTATACAATTCATTGCCTGTGATTGTTACTGCATGCTTAAAACGTTATTTTTCTTTGAATAGTAATTGCGGATTAAATATACTGTCTTAAAAGCCGAAAAGGCCTTTTAAGGAAAGAAAACGTTTATCAAAGTGGGTTCGTTTGTATTATATGATCTGGTAGCTAACTTAAGACTCCGCTGGTCAACAAGCAATAACTTTTGTTACATAGCTAGAAACCAATTTAAAGTTAAATGAAATACATTGCAAGGTCTTGAGTTTAGCTTGTACTGATCCAGGATTTGAGTGGACAGGCAAATAATATGTTACCCTTTTCACAAATTCAACTCTTGCTACCATGAAGCATTATTGAAGCAAATAATTTACCACCTGCTTAAAGACATATATTTCATTTGTTTTACTTGTAGATCTTGGTTAAACAGAATCGATTTTTTATTGCAATGGTTCTTCAGGACGTCATCCGAAAATACAATAATAGCAATTGAAGACTAAAATATGCAAACACGAGTAAATAGCTATAGCTTATTCCTACGTTCAAAAGTTTTGAATTTGGTGGATTATGTAGATAGTCATTCTATTTATTGGTAAACAGTAACTTATTACAAAGTTTTCATTCATCATTAGGTTTGAATAATATGCTTTCCTCTTTTCTCAGTTCATAATATTAATGAAGACTGTATCGTACATTGTTTTCAGTGAGAAAAATTTCATGGATGAGAAACGAATGCATATACTTAAATACCCTGCTTTTTTTAAGGTGTGAGTTTTCTTCATTTAAACAGTGGACCCCTGAAGCGATCACAACAAACTCTGTCGGTGTGATTATACCTCGTGATTCATTGCGCTCGGAAATACAGTGTTGTTAGCTCTTCTCATATGCTGTAGGAAAAACTGGAAGGTAGATTGGAACGGCGACCTTGAATTCGAAGGTTCTTGAAACCAAGGTCGTAGGTCCTAACCACAAAACTCATCCACACCACTAAAGAAAATGTAATTTTACCTCCTTCCTCAGACTCGATAATCTGCAGTAAGCAACATGGTTTTCCTACCTCAATTTCCTAACTTTAAGAGAAAACCTTTGAAACGTGGAACTAATTATTCCTACGAAGTTGATTTGTGATTATATGTTCTAGTATGTTCATCTCCTTAACGCCAAATACTCTAGTTATTATGATGCAATGGTATAATCTTTAGTTTTTTATGTACCGAGACCAACACGTTTACGGAGGGTACCTTGATAAAACTACAACAACAGTAAGTAAAGAAAAAATCTCATGTTCCCCGACAAGCCCATTTTAATAAAAGTTTTTATAAATGATCTTATGTTCTGTTTCAAATATAAAGAGCAACTACGACAACCTGTAAGCCAAAGACCTTAAGATATATATAGAGAGAACCAACTACTTAAGTAGAATAAGTACAACCTTAGTCGCTTGAAGAAGTGCCTTATATTTTTGTCATATTTCTTTTGTTTTTTAAACAATATTAGGGTTGCATTATTCACCTCTGCTTGAGATGAAATATGCCAATGAAAATGTTTTAGCTCCTATCATTCGGTGGAACAACGCCTTTGCTACCTTGCAGACTACCTTTGCTACCTTGTAGACTACCTTTGCTACCTTGCAGACAAAGTAGACTTACATCATTATAATCTTAATACAAATGGTCCATGCTGTAATCGTTACATTATCATCATTAATGCTCACTGGTTACTTCGAGAAAGAAAACAGGACAAAAATAATTCTGCTATGAGGAGTGGAATTTCTTTCATTTCCTCGTACACTTTAGCCAAAGTAAAATCAATAATGAAAGGTGCAGCTCCTTTTATCATTCAAAACGTACTTTATTAGCCCACATAGTGTTTTGTAAACCGTTGATGGTGTACCTTAAGAATTAAATAGCACAATCGTCCTTCCTTATTCATGTTGTTCTAAATATCTAATGAAATATTTCTCTTCATTTTGCTGGGTCCAATTATATTCCCTAGGTAAAACTAGAAAAAAACAGTGCTTTTATTCAAATGACTTCTGAAGACGTGGTTATTATCTGTCACTTTTGTGATACCCTTCAAGTAGAACAGGTTAAATACTTTTGTTTTTCTGGTAGTTTAAGATGAAAGGATAAGACGATAAAGAGTATTTAAAGTCCTCAAGAAATGCTATTTTTGTAGCCAATTGGTTATGAATTACACCACTAGCAAGACAATAAGGGGAAAATACACTGGAAATAAAGCAGACAACGCCTAATTGCTTGTAGCATATTTTTATCAGTTTTTTTTTTTGCATAGATATCCTCAGCAACAGTCTAATCAAATCTGACTAAAAGATAAGGAAGGAGAAACACAGTGGCTTTGTCTCTCCTGGCTGATGGTTGACACAAAGTTCTATTGGTACGGTGTTGTAACAATGACCAATTGTCCTTTACGAAGAGTGCCTCCTTAAGCAAGATAGAACTGAAATATTCACCACAGCATGATATTTCCCATATTATACATGCATTCTCTAGATCACCACCATCATTTAGCTCATTGAACTTAGGGTATTTTTACAGCTGCGATGAAATGCACTTTAAACCATGTCCAAATTGGTTTCACATGTCACGAAAGAGCGAACGAACAAACTGAGGAACGAACAAAGGCAAGAATGTAGCTTCCCTGGCAGAGGTTATAAACGGCAATGACATTAAACCAGTAGTTGTTTGTACGCTCCAGTTATTTATCCCCGACTCACTTTTAGGACATGCGTGTTATTATGTGCTTTTTTATAATTTAGGGAACGAATTCTTGAAAATCGCCTTGAAAATTTGCAACATAGCGCTAAAATCATACTTAAAAGCTTTTTTCGTCTGACACTCCTCAGAGTATGAAACGTCAGAAAGGAAAGTGTATGT
>JANTCA010079490.1:0-36098 GCA_024741275.1 Chironex yamaguchii
CGAAACCCAGCGGTGGGTAAGGGGAAATTCATTAATTTTTCTGTGTTTCGGCTTAAGCCTTCATCAGTGTCAGATATTTGTAATGCCTCAACTTTGGTAAGCCATACTTTGAAAAAAAAATATTTTAAAAACTCGTGATGCTGGAGGAGCTTACCACTAAAATAAAATAAAACATGGAAACAATTAGCAGGATACCTGGCAAGAATTTCCTATTAATTAACGAAACTTGATTAATGAGCTTTTCAAGGATTTCCACCTCCACTATATTTTGTATCTGAACCTGTGTATGGCACGAATAAGAAATGTAGCTTTTCCATCAGTGGCGTATGTTTTCTTAACCGAAACAGAATATACCACAGGTGTCTTCATTTTCAATTTTACTTAGCTCAGATTAGCAACTTGATGATATGCTTTCTAGTGGATACAAGTGGCAATTGAGCTCAAAGAGTTATTTAAGCATTGTAGCATGGTTTACTGTGGCACGATCATTGATTGCATAAGCTATGTTGTTTGTAATATAGTAAAAATATAATATGTTGCCATTGGGATTGTCAATGCCTCTTTTATTAAACACACAAATCTCGCTATGTTGTGGATTGTGTCATTGATGTAAATTTCATAGTCTTCTGCTGTCCCTCCAGCCAACACCTCAAGGCCAGAATCTTTACATGAGTCCTTTGGTATTCCATGTAATACGTTCAAGTGAACACCTTCTTGTGTTGTAGCATCAAATCAGAGCCTTTGCGAAGGGGGTGTGTAACACTCCCTAAAAGCGTTCTGTCGACAAATAAACCTCAAAGTTGCACTTGTCAGGAAATTGATAAAAATTTTGGGTTAGCTTTGCTTAATATTTGGTTAGCCGTCTCCATGAATTTTGCTCCAAAGTAGTAGTTTTCGCGTAACCAATAAAGTGGTAAAAAAATTAAATCGTATAATGTTAGTTTTTGTATTCCAAATAAAATTGTGTAAACGACATGACAGAAGACAAATGAGTTAAAAGGGATTAAAGTGTTTGCAAAATCATCAACATGTGCCATTATCTGAAGTTTATGTTGTGCAATAGCAATCTCATTGCTGTTTGTCTTACAATTCATGAAAATATTTTGCTCTGGCATTTGGTCTGAGGTAAGGAGGAGCAAAATGAGTGGTAGTACCATAACAATGTCGCTAGAAAACGAAAACATGTAAAACTGAAGTGTCTTGTGTGCGGTACAACTTTCGACAATTACTACAAAAGCGACCACAATGATAAGTATTACCCAAAATGTAAAGGGCCAAATAGGTTGGTGTTATAGGAAACATTGGGAGCTGCAAAGAACCAAACTTAACAGCAATGGATTGGGGAATTCAGGCTGGCATTTAGTGTGTGGAAAACATAGGATGATACCCAGTGGCTGAAATGTTTTATATGTAAACAACGTGTAGGAAGACTCACAAGAAAGATCGATGATAATTCTGATATTCAAGCTGGACTGACCATGGTGAGAGTTTAAGAAAGTGATTGACACCATGGTTGTCCTATTTGGACAAAATCTTGCTCAGTGTCTCCAGGAAGTCAAAGTACCAGCGGCTGTCTTGCAGCCACCATTAAGGAATCAAAGCTAGGACATATCAATAAGCTTATTCAACAATTTCTAGCAATTATGCTTGTTGATCCATTTGGACTGCGTGCAGAGCTTTGTAACTTTGTAAGCCACTTGTAACTTAAAATGTTTGATAGCCTGGCTGACGCTGCTTTATTTTCAGAATGCAGATAGATACTGCTTCCCCGCATACTAACAAAGCTTTTCGACTTCTCATGAAAGTGCCTGTCACACTAGCAAACTACGAGAGAACTTTTATTAACTTTAAGTTCATAAAAGCCTACTTGCAAAACATCCATGACTCATCAATGTCTAGGGCCGCTCATTCTAAACCATTTAAATAAGGTTTCATCGACACCATACGTCTTGATTTGATTGCTGAAGCCTTTGCTGACGTCAAGGCGGACAGAGTCCAAACTTGATGAAAGTGAAATGTTATCGAGATATCTGTTTCACTAAGGATTTTGATAGGTGTAAGGTCTTATTGCGGTTATCGAATGCCTATTACCAAGCCTGTTTAAATTCTTAAGTAGTAGCAGCCAGTATGAATAGATGTGAAAAAGTCCTCATATCAAAAGAAGACCATTATGTTGAACAAGGCTAAGCTTAGTAGTGTATAGTAGTGAATGGGTCGTAGGATAAGGTAGTTGTTTGCCCCTTATAAAGAAATCAACCGAAAGTAGATTGATTGCCGTTTGTTTTAAGTTCATGAGCTACTTTTTTCAGCCTAGTATCATTTTCAGAATACTGAATGTCTACTTCAAGCAGAGCATAAGGCAAAATACGAGTTGGGTAAGGGAACAAATAAACACAATCCGACAATGACACATTTGCCAGCCCTGATTCTGCACGGAAGCCAAGTGTTAAAGACATTCCACAACATTGTTACACTTCCTTTGCTATAGGAAAAGTAAGCTTAATTAACTAAACTAAACCGAAAACTGTACTGAGGACTTTAAACTAGCTGATTTCTAAGCACACTTGCCTAAATTTCTGTCAATGCTTGTGGTCGACCGATCAACTTCGAAGGTAATTGGTTCTTTACATTTTTAAAAAATCTGAGTGCTGAGTAATGCTCTAGACAGAAAGTAAGCAAGCTCATTGGGTAATGAAATAAGTTCATTTAATACAATTTTCAGACAGGGTGGGGCTATAAATAAAAAAAATCCCTGGTTGATAATTGGATTTGCCAATCAAAGGGTTGATCAAACAAGATTGGTGGTAATGCAAAGCAAGAGTAGTGCTGCTGAAACATGCACTGAAGACTAGCTTCTGATATAGTGAGTAGTCAGATGCAGACACGTCTAAGCAGAGGCGTTGTGGGCCTCCTGATTTAGGAGGGTGGGGGGTGGGGCAATGAGATAAAGTTTATGACAAACTTTTTAGACTCACCTTTTAGTGTCTAATTGAAAGCATCAAATGCTACTGAAGGCAACAGCGTAGCCAGAGTGTAGGAAAGTTTTTAGACCACGCCTATTTATTGCATCTACCGTTTGCATGGTTGGCATTGATAGCATGAAAACGTCAATAATTTAAGACGGTTTTTCTACAAATAAAGTGGCAAGTTTGGAAAAATGTCTTTTATTTTGGAGTAGAGGCATCTCCTTCTTTCATATCTGTCAGTGCGTAAATGAAATGTGTTATAAATGTTTTTTCTGTTATGAGTTAATATATACCTCGAGTAATGCAGGGGCGCACTGCAGGTTACTATTTTGGTAGACAAGACTGAAACATGTTGTATGAACGAATATTTTTTCCATGAAAAAAATTTCAGCAAAACTTTTGTCTGCTCAAGTCAAGCATTTTCGAATGATTTCTGCAAGGTTCACCAGAACTCTCACAGTATTATAGCCCAAATACATTACGATAAGACTGAAGTCATTTCTGAAGCATGATAAACATAAAAAGTCAAATAGCTAATGGCTAGTTATGGCTCACTTTGTTATTTATGAAAGTGCAAATGAAAAAATTAAAAATGAAGAAAATATTGCAGTCTATGTTTTCTAGGATTTATGGCAAACCGCTTGACATGCTTAGCCACCTCTATGTGTGCGGAAAGGTCTTTTTCACTACTAACGAGCAACAAACTCTCAAATGCGGTCCTCATCCATCGTAGCACGCATACAATTGTTTATTAACTTTACCTTGCTGTAGCTCTTTTTGCAACTGGCAATATAGCAGTCTAAATAACGCAAAATGGGTTTGGATAAGGGCTGACAAGGTCACATTATAAAACTTTGCGAAGATAGAGTATTTGCGACCGACTTATTCCTGGGGAAAACCATATCTGCTGGCAAATTGATTTATTTGTACAACATTTGCCTCATTCCATTTAGAAGGGCTAAGTGTGGAAAGCTGGATCGCTTGTTGGGAGCCGTATTGCGAAATCTTTACTGCAACTCGTTTAGTAGAAGATCCAATGAAGTGTAATAGAAGCTACAGCGAAAAGAAGTTTCTTGTGATCTCTCAATGAATACAACTTTAGCATAAATTCATAGACATCTGTTGACGTATGGGCATCAGCTAAGTGATTTGGCAACATTTGGTATCCTTTATCTGGCGAAGAGAAATCTTCAAGGATTTCAACCTCAAATGTCTTTTGCTTAGCCATCAGCACATACTGGGAAAGCTACTATTTGGTACAGAGCAAGGATATTTGTTCGATAAGAGCGATGAAAGAGTCTATGGCTGTTACCATATCCATGTCGTATCTTCCTAAGCGTTCCGATTAGCATCAAATCAAAAGCCCTTTGCAAGCCCTGCCGCTAGATTTCAGCCATTTTAGTGTAAGTAGAACGAAGTTTCCATAAGCACCATTAGAATGCCAGTGAGATGTCTGAAGATAAATATACTAAAAATTCTCAAATTTTATTATGGTTTCCATACAGGGCTTCTGTACTACGTATTTCACTCAGAAAAAATTCCCCATCCTCTGTTGGCATTGGATAGCATTTCCTGGTACTGTAATATAATTCCCCGAGGATTACCAACCGTCTTGTGCTATGATCGTAATGGGATTGCCTTGTCAATTATGAATAGTAATGCTTACGTCGCCTCCTTTATATTATTATATTTGGTATGTAATGAAATATACATAACTTTACAGCACATACCTGTCACTCTCAATCTTTTATGTTCTATTTTTTACGTTATCATCTTTCAGAGATTCCCGGAAACTCTACTACCACCCTCGCACTTTTTCTCGTCGATTTTGAAGGAATTTCAAGGACCAGCGTGTCACAAAAGCGGAGGGCAATTGCTGTATTGTCCCCGATACCCTCTACCACGCCACTAACTGAAAGTGTAGAAAAATGGAGCAAAAGCGTTGCATTAAACTGAATAAATGACCTATAAATGCGCAAGCAATTTTTTACAAGTAAGTTAATCCACTGCATAATATCATTTTGTATGTCTAACAAAATGAAATGAAAGTTCTTTGCCGTGATTTACGATATTATTTGTTTTCCGTCGTAACACGTTTCATTATCAACTTTTTTGCGAGGTACGCGAGCTCATAAATGTGCCTACTATTTTCTGTGGTCATCTGTATGAATCAAATTTTTTTGTTTTGCCCTTTAAGTTTACATTTTATCAGGAAAATCTTGCTCCGCTAGCCCTCCTTTCATGCTGAATGGCTATACGTTTAGGCATATTTGGTTAAAGAATACTGTAAATACGAAGAGCAGGTGAAATAGATAGAATGATAAGGTCAGATAAACTTTTTTTAAAAAACTTTAAACAATTCCGATAAGCCTCTCAAAAGGGTCCCCCGCTCACCTGGTTTCGTTTTCATCCTCATGATGTTAGTTGCTGATGATCAGGCGTTCCGTAGTATACTGTCTGAGATCATATTGTGTATGTGTACTGTAAAGGTATGAAAGATAATTTGAATACCATTGATATTTCTCTGTATCTATATTGAGAAAGTAAAAGTGACTGATAGAGATGTTGAGATCGTCACTATTGACAACCACAGGTAATAGTACTGAAATTGGAGACGTACTCAGCTTATCGTGATGGTGGCATGATAGAGGTGAATTAGGATTTAGTTTTGCTGTGTCTCATTAGTTCAAAGATAAGTGAAGTTTGTTAAGTCGAATAATTGTCAGCGTTGCGTTTAATTTGATGACACCTTTATTGCTACCACTTACGGCCAGACTCACACTGGAAAATGTGCATTTTCCCTGGATAGGTGACTGGTAAGGAAGGTACCCATCATCTTCTTGCTACTACTCACGGTTGAGTTTCAGAGTTATCTATCCCCTGGATGGGAAACTGGTAAGGCACCAGTTATGTCCTTTCAACGACCCCTGGTAGAATTAGCGAGTTTGCTACCTCCCTGCATTAGAGACTGGTGATGAATGCATTCAGCATCCTATTGCAACTACTCACTTTCGAACTCAAGAGTGGTGGTAAATTTCTGGAGCAATCTTATCTCCATCTTTAACTCAGGCTTTTGTTTGTCATCTAGTGTGGGTGATGCAGCACGCTAAAATGATAAGGTTTTGGAGGAAAAACTGTCTTGATAGCTTTGTGAAAAGTTTTATAGTCATTTCTGTCATCAAAGGCTTGAAACTCTCCTGCCTTGTTTCCCCATCACTTGTCTCTCATAACTCGGAGTTTCCTCTGCGAACCTGAGTTTGAATTCAGCAGTTCGTATTTTGCGACACCTGAGTTTGAGTATTCCAATAAGGCCTCATCATCAGCTGCTTTATTTGCGTAAACAAGAACCAAAATAACAGACTACTGAAAGGAATCAAAAACGGAATGTATAATTTTACGGCGTTTTGTTGCTTTCTGGAATGATCAAGTCTGTTCATTTTTACTTCAGGGAATATTCTGAATCTCTCAGACATTGATAGACCATGAAGACAAATTTCGTTGTTACACATCAGACCCTTAGTTGAAGGGGCAAGTCTAGATTGTGAAACGTTTCGAGCTTTGGTACATCGAATACAATTTCTTAATGATCTACAGCTTTGACTAGATATCTATTAATAATATGTTTGACTGTGTTCAGAACTTCTGCTCCTGCTGATGTTTAACAAAGCTTCAAAGTGTCCCTTTATCTTGTAAAAGTAACAGGCAGTATCCTTGCATTGCCAGTTCGTCTGGACAGGCTCCCGAGTGGGAGGAGAGTTTTCTCTCTGATTAGGAGGCCGTGGGTTCAAATCCACCTTGAAGCACTTTTAGCAAGTGCTGGAAACCATATATCAGGAGCCAATCCAAGGCACGTGATGGAATTTGAGTACGCTGAAACTGTCCAGAAGCTGTCGGATGGCCGAGTCAGCAATGTATCTTTCGATAATTTGTTGGACTGTATTTAAAACATTTTTTGACGTTTTACTTTCAACTGACCGTTTGTCTTGCAAACGAGACCTGCATCATCCTTTTAAAAGCAATCTGAAGCTATGTTTTTTCCATTGACTCTGGTGCTGTTTTTGCATTTTTGGCTTGCTCCATTGATTTGATTATTTGAACTTTGGTGATGGGGTTAGTCTTGGAATCCTAAACAGTATTCTTGGCAGTCTTACCTGCCTGGAAAGATTTAATAGTGACCCTGGGTTGCACAGACAAAATTCAGCTTGTCATGTTTGATTTTGTAAACATCCTTCAAGAAAGCTCCATTGTTAAGTGAACAGATAAAACATTGGCGCCTCGTCCAGGAAATCTTTGTTGGACAACAAATCACATGTAGTATATAATATTTACGTGTTGTTAGAATCAGAAGTGGAAAAATTATTATTTACAATCGAGCTCAATATCATATGGTACGCGTCATTGACTAATTGTAATGGAGAACCATCCATTGAGAAACGTGACAAGAAAGGTCATCTGAAGTGTAAATTGAAAGACCTTTGGGTTTTGGGAAGTTAAACCTTATGAGCCATGTCTTAACCCATTCAACAACAGATAGAATTGCCCAAACAAAATTGTAGAGTAGAGTCGTGCGCCTAAATTGCTAACAGGGAAATAGAGTGGAAAAGTGTGATGTCATGAAACATCTATTTTTATAATTTTTAAAATTTTGATTATGGACTCTCACAGCAATTCAAAAGTTCATAAAAAATGCATCGAATCGCATCCCAATATGACGAAAATTTCCTGAGATATGGCAACTGGAATATGTGAGATTTCCTATAGAAACCACTGTGTTGTAGACTTGGTTCATGAAATCATGATACAGTGCTTTGATAGGGAACTGACTGTCGATGTAGCAAATCTTTGATATTTTTATATATTTATGTAACATTCTACTTTTTGGATTATATATATTTATATGTATTTATGTAACATTCTACTTTTTGGATTATTTGTAATATGTTTTCAAAGTAAGTGGTTCAATCCAGAAAATAAACAAATTATGACGTCATCACTTAGGTACTCTATGATGGACATGGAAATGTATATAGAAGCCAACAAGAACGTAAAAAGAGAGTTGAAGAATGCCAAAGAGAAATGGATTACTGACCAGTGTGACATCATTGATGGGAATTTCACAACGAACCCAAAAGTAGCATTTGAAACAGTGAGGAAACTGAATGATAAACGAAAAGCTGCTAGACCAAATCTCATAGAGAGCAAAGATGGAACGCTGCTTCAACTTCCGAAGTAGTGACATCAATATGGAAGGAATACTGTGAAGACCTGTACAACTATGAAACAGACAAAGACGACCAGTTACTGGAAGAACTACAAGAACCACCAAGTCCTGGTGAAGCCGCCCCGCCAATTCTGATGTCTGAAATAGAAAGTGCAGTGAACAGTCTAAAGAACAACAAGACATCGGGATTTGACAACGTCCCAGGAGAACTACTAAAGTACGGCGGAGAGGAAGTCCTCAAGGTGCTACACAGCTTGTGTAACAAAGTCCTGGAGAGTGGCACCTGGCCAAAGGACTGGACTCAATCAATTATAGTGCCTATTCCAAAGAAAACAAGCAAGAAATGCTCAGACTACAGGACAATTAGCTTGATTAGCCACCCGAGAAAAGTCCTGTTCAAGGTATTACAAAGAAGGCTACTGAAAAAAATCGAGTCAGCTCTTGATCGGTGTCAAGCAGGGTTCGGAGCAGGACGAGGAACAGTTGAGCAAGTATGCAATCTGCGGATTGTCTGCCAAAAATACATTGAAAATAGCCTGAAGGTCTACAACAACTTCATTGACTATAAGAAAGCCTTCGATCTAGTGTGGCATGATGCCCTCTGGGCTGTCCTAGAAAAACATGGAGTTGATACTAACATAATGTCATGCTTAAAAAACCTGTATGCCAACACCGAGAGTGCAGTGAGAGTCGACACCTACTTGAGTGACTTCTTCAAGTGCAACATCGGAGTGCGTCAGGGATGCGTCCTTTCACCCATGTTGTTCAATGTATTCCTTGAGGAGCTGGTGTCAAGGGCTACTGACCAATTGGATGGTGGCATTTCTATCCAGGGAAACAGCTAACCAATCTTCGCTTTGCGGATGATATTGCTCTATTAACTGCATCAGCCAGCAGTCTCAAAGACCTAACTATGAGACTGGACGAGATGTCAAAGAAGATGGGGATGGAGATAATGCTGAAAAAAGTAAAGTGCTGGTAGTTGGTGCAACCACAGAAAGAATTGATGAGAGTGTTGAGGTAGGTGGAACATCATTGTAACAAGTGCAACATTTCAAGTATCTGGGATGCATTGTCCACGAGAATGGGAAGTCAACTGTGGAAGTACGCAAAAGAGTAGGCATGACAAATGCAGCAATGACCAAACTGTCCATGATATGGAAGTCAAAGTAGATCATCTTTCCAGTCAAACTGCGCCTCCTAAGATCTGTGGTAATGTCAATACTTTTATATGGATGCAAAGCCTGGACATGCAACGAGGAAATTGAGAAGAAAGTCAATGCTTGTGAGATGTGGTGCTACAGGATGATGCTAGCTGTTAAATGGACAGACAAGCGGACGAAAGAATCGATCAGGCAGCAAGTAGCAAACTTGGTTGGAAGTGCAGCGTAGGATTCTGGAGATAGCAAAAGAGAGAAAGATGCGATTATTTGGTCACATCACAAGACATCCAGAAGACCTTGAGCTGGCTCATACAATCATGCATGGTCATGTTCCAGGGAAACGAGCTCGGGGTAGGCCGCGACGAAAATGGACTGATGACATCTTTCGGTGGACTGGCTTGCGTGTGGTAGAAGCTGCCCGAGCATCATCCTCAAGATGTAGGTGGCGTGATATAAGTCATCAGAGTGCGTGCACGGACCGCCACGGTCTATGACGAAGAAGAAGAAGAAGAAGTTGTTAAGAAAGAGAAAACAGACGAGAGTGGGCTTTTAGTAGATTTTAGGAGGAACTTTAACATTATTAGAAAACACTCTTTTCAATAAGAACCAGTACATTTTGAATGAGGCTTGCTGTTTGTTATTAAGGATAAATTTTCTCAATGTGTTCTTAATTCTACAAGCCCTTGGAGGTGTATCATTTGCTGTCATTTGTGTGCTTGCTTAGCGATGTTGAAATGTCTCCAATAAAAAAATAACTCAAAGCAATTCAAAACACGAAAATACGTAAATGATGAAACAAATTAGGAAAAACAAATTGGTATTACCTAAATGGTGAAACAGTAGAAGACGGGTGACCCCATCGACATCCTGGATACTAATTGTTGTGGAAATTAAATTAACGCAATTTTTTACTTTCTTGTTCGTCAGCTGCCCTATTGTGTCTCTATTCGCTTGTTTGATTTCTTTTTCTCATGGGGTTTTCTATAAAATTATTCTCTTGATATTAAAAAAGCCAGTCTCAAGTTGTTCTTAGTCTGTTCTTAAACTCTGGCCAAAATTCAGGCTCGTATTCGTATTAAGTTGCTCTTAATAACGAGCACAGATAATTTGAGGGATGAAAAATGCACTTAATATTGACATTGACGAGATCAGCAGTAGAACTACCACAATACATGAAACATTTGGTTATTTGCTAAATATATTTGGGATTCTTCTTCCCTATTTGCTTGCTTTTGATCCGGACGGATGTATTAAGCCCCACGTATGTTAAAGCTTTCCTTTTAATTTGACGAGTTTCTTGGTCAGAATGTAAGATATTTTTCACCAATACACAGCTTATGCAACCTCATGGAGTGAAAGTACCTCTTGCTCACTGATTGTATGAAATATATATCTGACCTCATTTAGTTTAAGGGCATAAATTTTAGCGCGACGAATTTTGCGAATTTGTCCAAAATCTCAAAAAATTATTCCGCAAATAAACTTTTGCAAATTTGATCAATCGCAAAAATAATTTCCTAATATCCTTTTTAATGCCATAATCTACTACCTTTCAAACCCAAAAACAAGTTCCGTAATTTTTGCCTGTCATGTACGATTCGCAAAAATTAATTTCGCAAAATAAGACTTTCAAGCTTATAATCGCAATAATTAATGCCCGCAAGACTTTATGTTTTTAAGGTATCTTGAAACTGGTTACTGTATACGGGATCTGTCTTACAGCAGTATTTCTAGGGACATGAAAGTAAAATTACAACCTCAGGTTAGTTAGGATCAGAACTCATTAGTCGGGATTTACCTGCTCTCCTTTTTTATCCCAAATTCCTCGCTTTGTGACAACCCGAAGCTTCAAAACTACTCGAACGGAAGCTCTTCATCAAGAGCTATCAACCTATGTAAACAAAAAGTGAGACATTTAATATGTTTGGCAAAGTAATCCATCAATAAACTGCCTGTAATTCCAGCGAAAGCCTTGATGTCTTGCAATTTTGGAGTACGGATGACCTACACTTGAGCACGTGAACGACAATAGACACTCAAAAACTCATATCATTCTTCCAACTTTAAGCATTTTAATCATCACGTTTCATGCTCCAATAGCCACTGAAGAAAAAAAAGTGTTATCCTTAGTATCTGCAATGAATTGTTATCCTGTTATAATGTACAAATACCATCATTATCTTTTTCCTCACTCTGTAACCTGTCACATCTCAGCCGGAAAACATCACTGAGAATTTATGGTTTGAACGAAATTTGATCTCCTGGTTTCATGTTTACGTTTATCAGTCGCAAAGCAAGTAACCATTACAGTTTAAAGAACGATTGAAGACAGTGGCCAATACTGTATGAAATTGTCGTATCGTGCGATTTGGATATGCAATTGTTGTCAGAAAGAGACCATGTTACTTGATATCTTATAGAAACAAGTTGTTTATCTAAAATTAATGTAGAATTTATTATAACTCTTATATCTGTCATAAACTTAATATAAATTGTGAACCAAATCAAATGCAAAGTAAATACAGGATTCTAATGGAAACCAGCTCAAACCAGATCAATACTCGCGTTCGTGTTGGATTTGGGGAAAACCGTGCCTGAAAGAAGAGTAAGTGTGACTTCATTTTACTGTAGTTTAATGTTAGAGGACACGTCTGAGAAATTTAGCAAGCGTGCTACCAAGCAGAGTGAGTTAAGCAGTTGTTGATATGCAAATAATCGCGTTTGCGACCGAAGCACGAAGTGAGTGTTTAGGTTAATCAGAGTCCTACCAACATTGACTTACTTGCTAATTTTGACAGCATTGGATGGCAAAAAAGTGTTGTTTATGAATATGATATGAAGCCATTACATACTCTTGCTTTAAAGTAAAATTTATTTCCGTGCTAAAATATGCCGGTGATGCCTAACCGTCTCTATTTTCTGATGTAAGTCAGGTGATCAGTGGGTCGATATGTTTCGAGACCAATAAACATGACCAATTTGGTTCATGTTTTGTTTTGTTGCTGTAACAGTACACGGGTTGGTATAGCAACGGCAGACTAGAATAGATATCCCAGGTTTATTTTTTGAGTTTCCTGTCGGAAATTTAGAGAATTATACCACTTTTTTGTTAGGAAGCCTGGTTCATTTATTTCTGTAAGTCGCAACTCCTGGTTATGGTTTGTTGTAATTATATATATAATGTACCTTCGTGTTTACACTGCTTAGGAATTAGGGCGAGATCGAGCATTTAGGAGCCCTTCTCCTATGAACTGAACCACGAAAGTTCCTCGTATCAAGACGTAGTGTGCTAGGACGTTAGAGGCGGCAGTTTGTCAATGTGTTGCTAAGGGAATTACTTCCAATTAATCTAAAGTAAGCGTATGTAATACCCATTTAGCTCATATCTTACTCATAGGAAGAAAACAGTTCAATTTGACTGGACTTCTTAGATCGTACTAAGACGTACAAGTGCTCCCAATGGATGACAGGCACGATTGAACTTCTTAACGTGGTAACGCTTAATAGATATTTGCAAATAAATTATCAAAGTAACGAAATTAGATTATAAAGTTTTAACTTTATTCTGGAGCCCACAAAATTGGCCTTAGTCATACGCTGTTGTTGTTGTTGTTGTTGTTGCATGAGTCCGGATTTCGTGATCACTAATGTTCTTGATTCTCATCTTATCCTCTACATTACAGCGAATCAGAATCCACCTAACTTCTTACAGGTGCCATCTATGGTGTCTACTGTCATGATTCTTCATTTGTCTGTTATCCCACACGGTAGTAACACTTCCATTTCTCTCCCTCTCTCTCTCCCCCCCTCTCTCTTTCTTTCTGTCTTGCTTTCTCTCTTTCTTCCTCTCTTTCTTCTCTTCTCCCTCTCCCCCTCCCTCTAATCATCTGCCTCCCTTTAGGTCATTTTTGCCGCAATCATTCCTATGACAACAGTTCTTATTTTGTCTTTACTTGATCAAGTTTAATTGCTGTTTCCCCTATAATTGTGGGTACTTTATTCGCGATCGTTTTCACACCGTTTCGTGTGCCTTCAGTTTTCCTTATTCCACGAAACATCTTTCAGGAATTTAATATACAAAGCTAATCTCAGAAAAAGCTTCTGTGTTATTTAACTATTTCAGTCTTTTGCTGTCATTTGTTCTGTAAAGAGTTATAGCCCAATCCTGTCTGTTCTCACAGCAGTACGTTTGAAAGCCACGTTGCTGTTCCTGTCTGCTTGAGCACTACACAATTTTAGGTGCAACACTGCAACAACTCTATTGATTTTGTCCTGGAAGACGCATTCGCTCATCACAAGGTCAAACGACCACCAGAAGGTAAGAGCTACCTAAGGGTGGTTGGGGCAGATAAAAATGTACATCAAAATAGCATAAGGATTTGAGGTCGTACTCAATAGAAAAGCAAAATTATGTAAGTGAGTAAAAAGCTTCTGCTAAACATTGTTTAACGACAATTTGAAACTTTTCTTGTATACTCAACATTGTTCTTTTTTAACATCCAACACTCATTTTTCACGACTGAGTAGACGTAGGTTTTCCATTCATACAGTCGTGTTCTGATGTTCATTTAGAGTTCAATTTGAAACATGTCAGCATCTCCAGAAACATTTTTTGCACGAGCTTTCTTTTCACTTCTGTGATGACTGGTGCCTTGATTAGTATGCACCCCAAGTAATAAAGTTTTTAGATGTACAAGGCCATCAAACTTTGAGACCACTTACAACATTATTTTTTGCACCACCATTATGTAACCTGGTACCATCAGCCAAATCAAAGGTGTAACTTATAGTTAACTTTTTTGATTAAATTTTTTCGATTAATAAATCTTAAAGTTCATAAAATTTCACGACAAAATGTGTAATTCATTACTCCCATTACTTGCTGTAATTAAGATAATAAAGTTGAAGTGCTATCAAAGACAAGAATTCACATACCATGTCTTACTCATATCCAACATATGTCCTGAGCACCAAGACATTAAGAAATTTTCAGGTTGGTTTGCACTAGGTTTTAAATCTCGTTATTTAGCCCTTGAAACTCTACTGCTGTGCTAACGTTTACCACGTCTTAATTTCCGGCAAAAATTTAAAATAGCGCATCCCGATGTTGAATTGCAGATAAATTTCGATGATCGTTGAAGAAATTTTTGAAGGAGAATATCTTTTCCTTTCTTTCTGTGCGTAAAAGGAGAAGCCAAGTATCGTCGATTGCGAAGAAAAGGTGAAAACACAGGTTCTTGGTAAGACCAGAATTAAAACGAATACAAGGGCTTGGTGAGTACAGACTTGTGGTACAAGAATTGCGAATGGTGATAAGAGTACTATTCTAAGAAGATCAAAATATGATGAGCATATCTAAATTTGGATAAACTATCGATGATATTATGGAAAACTGAATGCAGAGAATTTCTTGAGGAGTGACTCTCTTAGACTTTTACCAATCAAGAACAAAAGAATCCTCTATTTTATATTGCTCAAAGTTTCCTAACAAACGTACAATCTTCCAGTCTAGTTTTTATGCCTCAGCTTTCCAGCGATTACTAAACACATGCCATCTCTTTCCCGCCTAGTCATACGGGCAACAGGACTTATTGACTACGTTGGCGAGCAGCTCCTCTTCTTAAAAGGGTACCGCCATGTTTAGCAAACCTGCAAGAATATTTTGCAAACGTGTTTTTTCAGCTTTGCTTTATGTAAAATTAACGGTGATACCGAATTTGAATTCTAGATAAATAAGTTGTTATTTAAGGCCTGAGCCCTGAAGTGCGATAAACTGTTCAAATTCTTTGTTTTAGACTCTAAACCACGTTTTACATTAGGGCTGAAACATTTTAAATGATTTAAAGCACACAAATAGCACATAGTTTAGCTCCTAGTAGAAACCATGCTTTAAAGACCAACTGTGTAAGCGAAAGTTACTTAATGTTGTTTTGGATTCTGGACTCCAAAGTAGCATAACATCGAATTAAGTGGCCTAAACTTAAGATCCTCTGCTTTACAAAAAGTGAACGATGTAGTAGGTATTTATACTTTCCTCTTAACCTGAAAATACTTTATGTCAGTATGTTTAATAACTGTAGCTTTTCGCGTATGAATCGTTAGCTATGTGATATTGATATCATTTGCGTTTATAAATGAACCCTTTTCAGTGCCTGATGTATCTGTCATTTTTGCATCTATAAATGACAAGTATCGTTGTATCATAGACTTTAAATGCCCTTTGCAATTTCTGTGTATAGTAGTAACACATTGGTCTGAGTAAGGGTTTATTATTCGGAGGAGTTTACCTGCCCTTGGCTCCCTTTCAATGCAGCATTTTTAGCAGTAACTTGTTTTTGAGTGCATATTAATGCAATGAGTTCAGACTTCCTTGATGTATGTTGTAAGCTTTAAATTGAACACTTCTTACGAGGAGGGTATCAGCTACTAGGTAAATGTTAGACACTTTTTAGAGGAAGAATCTGGTTTCATTGATAGTCCAGTTATCTTAGCCAGTTAATTCTTAAATGTAATGTTTGATTTTAAGGTACTTTTTGGTTTTTATTTCAATTAGGTGCAGCTATAGGAACAAATTTTGTACCAGTTTATGATGTTCCATTCGTGTTAGAGAAGCTAGAATAGAATTAAGATATGTAAGGTAGAATAGGGTATACTTCTCTAGTTTAGTTCAGATATTTGCATGATTGAATTTATTTTTAAACGGATTTAGCGAATAGGTCACGAGAATTTCCATACTATCCTCCATAGTATAAAATATTAAACAGTTCAGACAACTGAAAAATCATTTGTCTAGAGTTTTATATAGGCATGTTAGGAACCTAGACAGAGTCTGATTAAAATTAATAATCAAGGGAAATTGGTAATTTTCGGTGTGGTAAGTGTAGATGATAGGCATGTGAGTTTGTAGAGGAAGGGGATATTGAGCGTTATTATTTGGGTGTGCAACGTAGCATATTGCAACACATCAGAATTAATTGATATACCAGAATACACATATTTTAGACAAGATAAATAGGTAGTAGTAGTATAAAAATTGGGATCCAAATAGTCAATTACAGAACAACTAATCTTTAACTTAATCAGTGAAATTGAATTGAATCAATTCAAGGAACCATTACTTTTGAATTAGCACAAAACAACCAGATCAGATTTATAGCACAAGTATACTTCCTTGGTATGCCATTGTGCTTCACTTGAAGTCGGAATGACTGTTCGGTGATATTGTTGGACTACGAAACTTATGATCAACATAATATGGCCCTCAAGTCACAACTCTGTGTTTTTAATTGAAAGGATCTGTTCTGTTCTTGGCCTGCTTTTTCTGAAATCATTTTTACCTCCTCCCAAGAGGTTATGTTTTTGGCCACTTTTGTTTGTTTGTCTGTCTGTCTGTTGATAATTTTACTGGCTTGGCGGAGGTTTGCGCTCTCGGAGTGCTTCTGTTCTTAGTAACAGTTTTTTAGATCGGTTTTTAGCCTATTTAGCAGTTTTATCTCTTTTTCATTTTTATAATCATGCAGATAGGGTTTCGTGGTAAAGGCATGCGATCGCACGCAGACACCCGAATATCTCAGGTCTTGATTTATTACCTCCACCAAAGTGATTTCATTACCGTTTGTTTGTCTGTCTGTCTGTGTGTCTGTTAGCAAGTTTACGCAGAAAGTGAAGGTCAGATTCTCATTAAAATTTTACCAAAGGTGTGCATAGATCAATGCAAGAACCCTTAACTTTTAGACGTGATCCAGATACCTGTCTGGATTCTGGAACACTCTGAATTTTTGGCCTTGCCGGAGCTTCTACAGTCTCTGACTGTTTTTGTTTCAAATGAAATTGAGTGCAGCAAATTTCTTCACAACTGTTGATCGTAATTAGGTATATCAAATTCATATGCACGCTAACCTCTCTACATTTATAAGAGGAAGTTCACACGCCACGTTGCGATACTCCTAGATGGCTTAAGGTTGTGTGGTAGTTAGCACTCTTGCCATAATTTTTCCACTTAAGACTGTGCAGACATCTCTTCCTTGATAGTTTGATGTTATTACCAGAGTTGAAGTCATTATCAACTTCATCGTTATTCGAAATCTTTGTAATAGATGGACTGACAGGCTAATACTTGTACAGCAATTTCCCCAATATGTTACTATTTTTGTTTCAAGTTTTATTCTTTGTGCCTTGCTGTTCTTTATTGTCATTGTACTCAGTTTTACTTCATTTTCCTTAATTCAATCCACTGTAATGCAGGTCGTTGCTTCAGATGTAGATTTAGGCCAGTTTACTAGGAGACTAAATTAAGTCTTTCATATAATTTTTCAAACATATTGTTCTTCCCTTCCTCTTTTGGAAGAAGGATTCTACCACAGCATTATCTTTAAGTGAATAGAGAGGTAATGATCCTGCGACTGTACTAGCAAGGTGGCGAATTATTTTTGTGTCACTAGTTTTGGAGGCAGTTTGGGTGCCTTTTAAACGTGATTTAATACGTTTCTACTTACCCATGTTGTACCTTTTCTGGATCCATTTGTGTTATTGTCTGTGTCTTGTATCCATGAATATCATTGAAGCAGACACTGAGGAGAAATTAGTAGTATTTTAATTTTGCTCCGAATGTACATTTGGATATTGGTTGTCTGAACAATTTTTCACAGTTCATTGGAACTCGCCTGAGAACCTCTCGTGGTATATCGCAAACTATTCAAACTTCATTTATCTAAATCTTCCCCTTATTAGAGGCTGCCTTTAGTCAAAGTACCAAAATGCCTCTCTTATCCATGTTTTATCATGTCTGTGCTCACGATTGTCAAAATTTCAAGTACCTTGGAGCATGGCCAGAGAGCACTGAAAAAGCACTGGCATGGAGCGCGTGTCTCAAGGAAGGTATGGTCATCCACTATCTCTGAAAAGCGGAAAGTTAAGACTCTTTGTTGCCACAGTAGAACTTCTCTATGGTGCTGAGGCATGGACTATTACAAATGCACTGAAAAAGAAGCTGGATGGCTGCTACACAAGAATGCTCCGTATGCCTCGCAATATATCATGGAGGAGTCACACAACAAGCCAGCAGCTTTATGATGACCTGCAACCAGTATCACTGAAAGTACAGCAGAGAAGGAGGAGATTAGCCGGTCACTGTATGAGACACAATGAAGAGGAAGCCAGCAAGCTAGTCCTTTGGAGGCCATCAGATGGTCATCCAAACCGTGGCAGAAGAAGACTCACATACATTGACAACCTGCTGCAAGACACAGGTTTGGAAAGTGTGCAGGACCTGCAAATTATCATGCAAGATCGAGAGTGTTGGAGAAGATGTGTGCACTCGGTGGTAAAGCGTCATGATGGACGACGGAGATGCTGAGATAATGATCATGTCTTATCAATGCAACAATTTTTATCAAAATTCATAGTTTATAAATTTATCGCCGAACTCTCTCTTTCCATCAATCTTCATATTCCAAGGAATATCTATGCCTTTTTCAACACCTTCGTTCGTTTGTTCTTTTATCAGTGTTGCTTGATGACGACTGTAACACAACTTAAAACTGTTATAACCTGCTAAACTATGATAATAGCTTGTAGATAACACATATGGAAAATCGTGTTTTCTTCCTACAAAAGTTAAATATTTGAAACCTCAATTTTTGCGCCAACTAAACTTGGTCCTTTCAAGGTTCCTACAACAGAGTTTCAGCTGTAACACTTCCTGTACTTTTTTCTCCACAGGGAGGCTATATTTTCACGACGGTTTGTTTGTTTGTTGTTTCTGGTGGTTGGTTAGCTTGCAAAATATCTCAAAATGTAATAGACGAGACGTTCTGAAAATTTTACATTATGTTGGTAGCCTGAGTGCCTCCAATTAATTCCTTTTGGGAATGATCTGGATCAAATCCTGGATTCTGGGTCATTTTGGCACACTTGGTTATAATGTCTTTTTAAAACTACAAGTGGTGAGGAAGTTATCGCGGAGAAACGCCTGTTAACATGGCACCTATAATTAAGAGAGGGCATTTGAAAACTGCGTAATCCGGAATCCCAACTGACCCCATTGGCTTGGTGGAGGATTGTACTGTCGGAGTGCTTATAGTTCTTCTCTGTTACCCTTTAATTTTTTGAATAATGTTACCCAAACTTCCAACGGTTCTTATTGTATTTGTAACATTAAAGACATTTTAGTGTTTAGCTTTAGATGTTCGTGATGTATTGGTAACTTTAAAGACATTTCTACGTTCAATGTGTAAGCAAACTTTGCTTTTGTGGTACGAAGAATATGCGATTGACATCTCTGACAACATACCTGCAAATTATTGCTTAACATTGTTGAATTATTCTTCGCTTTTTCACACAATACAAAACATATTTTGTGACCGTTGTAGCGTTCTGGCTAACAATTTCGAAAACATGGTCGCTTTATTATCTAAATATAGTATAAAAGTCAATTTTCTACCGAGGATATAGATACTGTGACAATTCAAACACGTTTTTAGACAGAGTTTACCAAAAGCAAACCAGAAGAGGCCTGGTGCTCAAGACCTTCTTTGTCGCATATAATATTATTGTCTTTAAAAGCAAAACTAAATTGCTTAAATGCATATTATAAAACCACGAAGGCATAAACATTTGAAAAAGTACTTTTTCTATGCTTGATTTTTCAAATATAGTTTATTTATCAGACAGTTCCTCTTTTTGAAACAAGTTGCCTCAGAGAGAGAATTGTACCTATTTGGGTTTTTTCAAATATTCATTGCTTATGCTACTAAAATACTGTGCAAAAAATACAGGCTGTCCTTGGAAATGGGGATGGTCGCGTGAGTTAACTGACGTGTCTAATTCTCGCAAATGTAGAAAGAACGCCATTTTTTTATCTTGCTTAACGATTGAATATTACAAGACAAACGTTCTAATGTTCTCGAAACAAGTTAAACAGAGGACACAAGTGCATTTTATTACTGGGCTCTAATATTTTTTCTCTTGTGCATATTGATTGAATTTTTAAAAATATTATTTAGATAATTTAGATAAAAGATAAGCGCGTATAGAGCTTCAGTTCTCAAATTGACTTTTTAAATGTCCCCTTGTCTCACTATCAACGCGGCCACCATTACAAACGTAAATATCAAATTCAAGGCGGCTGAATACATTCAATGAAACAAGTGAAAAACTAATTTTTCTGACGTTATACATTATTTACTGCACCAGTTATCTTTTGACTGTGTTCATGGTTTGCTCGCATGAGGCGGTAGTTGGTTTCCGTGTAAACGTAATGTTTGTTTGAATGAGCAAGAACTAAACTGTTAGAGAAAACTGAATGAGATGGACCTCATGGTGAGTAAAAGCATTTTGTGGTTAGACTTTCGTTGTTAAGAAAGCAAAAGAAATATTAACAGTGTGATTGATTAATGGAAAAAGAAGTGTTCTGCCAGTCACAAGGGGAACTACGTAGTTCTGAACTTTTAACATTTAACATCACCAAACCTGTCACTTATAACACTGTTATAACACGTTTCCTAAACTTTTTCTGAAACCATGATGTATTAAATGCCTGCTTTCTTAGTGCAAAAGTTTTATCGTCGAGTTTAATCCAAAACATTGGTGAAAGATAAGAGTTTGTTAGTGCTAAGGGACAGCTGGTAGACGGAACGAGCAAGTACTCTATATTATATTACAGTCTTATAGAGGAAACGTCTATCAGCATTAGCAGAAGATTGAAATGCCGGTAAAATACAATTTGGGCTCATAAAATGCAGTGGTAAGTTCAAACTTTAAATTGTAGTTGCAAATAAACTGTGAATATTGCCTCGATATTTATTAATAGTCTCTCGTTATCTCGATCTCAAAAATAATTTAGAACATATATGAACCTGTAATATAGCACTTTATATCATATACGTTATCATGCGATAACGTTTACTACTTATATTTTTACTTTTAGAATAGTACGTTATTAGTATGTGGCCATGGCCTATTTAATTGACATTGTATGCGAAAGAAAAGTTTACAATGAAGGCACAATGAAGCCCTTTCTGAAGAACAAGATCATGAAATGTGGACTATTTTGGTGAAAAACTACTTTAATTCCAGTATTTGCTAACACTGGACGAACATAATTGAATATGAAATGGTATACTAAGCGAGTCATAATTATAGGAAATCCCAAAACCTCTTGTGATACTTTAAAACCTGAAACAAATGGCCTTGATTCGAAAAGGAAGAAAACATGAACTCAGTAAGGTACATTTTTGGAATGTTAGTCTCAGTGTGGAATTTTTATTTTATTTTAACACCATTAGCATTCTTTTGTATAACTTGGATATACTGAAAAGTGCATGAAGTGATATATCACTTCTACAAATTTGTTATCCGATTTAAGTTTTCATCCCAGGGACTGCAGACCTTTCCGATTTAAGACGAAAGATGTCAGGGAGTCTTTAACTATTATCACAAGATACAGAATACCTTGTAGAAAATTTGTGTAGATGTAACCATGAAAAGTAAATACGCCTTTCACAGAGTGTCCAATGAGCCGGACGCAATTTTGTTAAAACATCAGTCATGGTAACACTGCCCTTGGTTCAAATAAATGATTATATTAGAGCATATAAGCGGCACAAAGATTTATATTTATTGACCATTAATTAGTTATACATTTACATGAGCGGCTCTCCTGTCGACGTATGATGGGATTAACAGTTGTGTTCTTTTCAAGTCTATTACTACTAATTTTACCTCTGACAGCATTTAAGGCTAATTTGAGTTTTTTCTAACTTGGCACTGAGGCCTTTTTATATTCTGTTCATCTTGGGCCATCCGAAATACCTATTTGCCCTTCTGGCAAACCCTTCTTGACTTAGGGTGACGTCGAGCTACTCTTTACACGGTAGCAGTTGTTAACTGCATGTACGTTTTTTTCTTCAGTTAACCTTACAAGAAGTCTACCAATACATTGAACAGTTGCTGTATACGAGGGTTTCGTGCGTCCTTTCTTTCCTCAAGTGCACAACATGGGCGACCCGGTGAAACTGTGATTGCAGGAATAGATATTTGTTGAGTGACTAATAGTCTTTCGACTTGTCCTGCTGAGCAGCAAAGGCATCAGTTTTACAGTGCGTCCCGGGTTCAACGCCCCGGTGGTCATAATCATACCTTAAAATATATTTTAAACACAAGACCACCCTGTCGACTTCTAAATGGAATTATTGCAGTAGTAATGTCATTTTGTAGTAGGATTTTGCACATTACAAATAGACCAATGACAGATATTATATTTTATGATTTATCCATTGTACACATTGTCTATATTTTTTTCTTTTTCTCGATCTCTTACTTTTATTCTTGCTTAATAAGCCAAGTGTTGAAAGTATATGATGTGTATTTCAAAAATAGGTGAGAATTATTTCTCGGTCGAGTACAAAGAAAAAGTCCGTTATTTCTCAAAACAGAACTAATTGTCAGGCTCGCGTTAAAACCCGCAAAGATTGAGTAATCTTGTCATTATCCCACTAAAAGAATGGTCGAAAACTAACGTAGTTCTGCCTTAAAGTAAAGTTTCTTCTTAAAATTTAACAGTTATTATAGATGTTAAGCTTTGTGGTCACTTATTTTATTGAACTTTCCTTATAATTATTGTGTTTCTTGCAAGACCATACAAATACTAATGCTCATAACTCTGATGCTGTTCTCATTATAGGATTTCCAACTATGCCTCCATTGCTTGAACAGTAACCAAGATCACTAAGCAACAGAAGGAGATAACGGCAACATTTTCTTAATGACCTCATTAGTTAAATGGAAACAGTTTCATTACATTGTCTAGAACAGTCGCAGTACAAATATAGTCATGGGTTTTTTCCTCAGTAAGGACACTTCTTTCTCAAAGTATATTTACACTATTCTTAAGTTTCACTTTTTTGTATTCGCTTGTCTGAAAGTATGCTAGTAGCAAAGAATCAAAAATTAAATTGACTTCACAAAGTTGATTTACTGTTCCAATATTTGAATCATTTTGTTAGATAACTTTATGCAAATTCGGTGTGTTCGTGTCATCTTGTTTAGCTCAGTGGAAAAGGCGTCAGATTTGCAGTCTTGAGACCGAACTTTGACGCTGCGGTGGTCATGTTTATTACTCCTGTTCGCTGTAGAATGCAAAGTTGGAATTACTTTCAGGTTGGGTGTTCTTGATAATTTAACCTCAAGTAAGTGGACGAGAGACAACAAGAATTGCTCCATCTAGAAATTTTACTAATCCTTTAACGAATTTTCAGAAGTAATATTATCGTTATTCATACTCAGAATGGCTATCCAGAGGCAGTTCAAATTAATTCCGCTTGAAAAATCGAAACAGTGAAAGCGTACTAAGGTCTGTTTTACTAGTCCCACATCAAAACTCAGTATCCTAAATACTACAACTTGTCAAGGAATTAACTTTAAATTCTAAGTTTATACATTCATACTGTCAGAATATTATGAAACAGAACAGTGAACCACAAATAAAAATAACCTTCAACTATAAGATATAGCAATAAGCTTGTAATGCACTGATATAACAAAGCAAAGTGCCACTATCCCTCTAAGGTTCGTTTTGGTCTGTAGTTTTCATTCAAGGACAAGCAAGGGATGCAGAGTGCTTTATTTGTAGCCATCGCAAAATATGTGCAAAGTGCAATGCAGTTTATTTGCCATCTTTACATAGCTGGTCACCTCAACAGCAAAAAATTCTTCAATTCTATCTACGTTATTTTTTTTATTGTTACACAGATGCCAGGAAACTTATTATGGACATGTAATTAAGCTTTTAAGATTGTTACCAGAGCTTAACGGAACGAACGTAATAATCCAGAACGGAATTTCTTAGATACCCTTTTGTTCTAATGGGTGCTTCTATTACTTGATTTTTTCGAGCTTTAGAGTAACTATATGTTACATAGCATAAAAGCAATATATTCCTATGAAGTTAAAGGAAAAGAGAATTTACCCAGTATCAGCAGTACATTGAAGACATGTTCGTGAAATTTCTCAATTAGGTCGATCAAACAGTAGTAGACTCACTTCAGGATATTGATATAGCTTTTCTATTCTTCTTGATTCTTCTTCAATTTTCTCAGTTTATTTGCTCCGAATCCACTGTTGTGTTTTAGAATGTTAAGGTGCGTTCTTCTTAGTATACAGGAGTAGCAATGGCAATGTAATAGCTTCAGTTGCAATGGCAAAGCACTACCTTTGGTTTTAATGGCAAAGCAATAGCTCCAGTTGCAATGCCAAAGCACTACCTTTGGTTTTAATGGCAAAGCAATAGCTTAAGTTGCAATGTTAAAGCATTACCTTTGGGTTTAATGACAAAGCAATAGCTTCAGTTGAGATGGCAAAGCACTGGCTTCGGTTTTAATTGCAAAGCAATAGCTTTAGTTGCAATGTCAAAGCACTGCCTTTGGTTTTAATGGCAAAGCAATAGCTTTAGTTGCAATGCCAAAGCACTGCCTTTGGTTTTAATGGCAAAGCAATAGCTTCAGTTGAGATGGCAAAGCACTGGCTTCGGTTTTAATTGCAAAGCAATAGCTTTAGTTGCAATGCCAAAGCACTGCCTTCGGTTGTAAGGGCAAAATCAATAGCTTTAGTTGCAATGTCAAAGCACTGGTTTTGGTTGTAATGGAAAAGCAATAGCTTTAATTGCAATGTCAAAGCACTACCTTTGGTTGTAAGGGCAAAATCAATAGCTTTAGTTGCAATGTCAAAGCACTGCCTTTGGTTTTAATGGCAAAGCAATAGCTCCAGTTGCAATGCCAAAGCACTAACTTTGGTTTTAATGGCAAAGCAATAGCTTAAGTTGCAATGTTATAGCATTACTTTTGGGTTTAATGACAAAGCAATAGCTTCAGTTGAGATGGCAAAGCACTGGCTTCGGTTTTAATTGCAAAGCAATAGCTTTAGTTGCAATGTCAAAGCACTGCCTTTGGTTTTAATGGCAAAGCAATAGCTTTAGTTGCAATGCCAAAGCACTGCCTTTGGTTTTAATGGCAAAGTAATAGCTTCAGTTGCAATGTCAAAGCACTACCTTTGGTTGTAATGGCAAAGCAATAGCTTTAGTTGGAATGTCAAAGCACTACCTTTGGTTGTAATGGCAAAATCAATAGCTTTAGTTGCTATGTCAAAGCACTGCCTTTGGTTGTAATGGCAAAGCAATAGCTTCAGTTGAGATGGCAAAGCACTGGCTTCGGTTTTAATGGCAAAGCAATAGCTTTAGTTGCAATGCCAAAGCACTGCCTTCGGTTGTAAGGGCAAAATCAATAGCTTTAGTTGCAATGTCAAAGCACTGGTTTTGGTTGTCATGGAAAAGCAATAGCTTTAATTGCAATGTCAAAGCACTACCTTTGGTTGTAAGGGCAAAATCAATAGCTTTAATTGCAATGTCAAAGCACTGGCTTTGGTTGTAATGGCAAAGCAATAGCTTTAGTTGCAATGTCAAAGCACTGGTTTTGGTTGTAATGGCAAAGCAATAGCTTTAATTCCAATGTCAAAGCACTACCTTTGGTTGTAATGGCAAAATCAATGGCTTTAGTTGCAATGCCAAAGCACTGCCTTTGGTTGTAATGTCAAAGCAATAGCTTCAGTTGAGATGGCAAAGCACTGCCTTTGCTTTTAATGGCAATGTAATTGCTTCAGTTGCAGTACCAAAGCACTTAATGGCGAAGTAACAGCTTTAGTTGAAATGTCAAAGCACTACCTTTGGCTTTAATTGCAACGCAATAGCTTTAGTTACAATGTCAAGGCACTACCTTTGGTTTTAATGGCAAGATCAATACCTTTAGTTGCAATGCCAAAGCACTGTCTTCGGTTGTAATGGCAAAATCAATAGCTTTAGTTGCAATGGCATTGCATCAGGTTACGTTATGATGCCAATAGACTGGATTTAGTTCTAACAATAGTACAATGGCTTTCCTTGCAATATGATACAATGGCTTAAGTTCTGATGGTTGTGCATTGGCTTCACCTGTAATGGCAAAGCAATAATTTTATACGCAATGGCTTTAGTTGCGAAGGTAATGACTTGGTTTCAGTTACAATAATAGTGCGATTGAGTCGACAATGTAATAACTTGAGTTGCAATAGCAATAAATTGAATTCAGTTGAGAAGGCAATGTAGTGGCCTCAGTCGCAAAAACTATGCAGTGCATTAACATCGGTTGCAAAAACAACGTCTTTACTGCATTTCTGATGGCACTGCATTAGCGTTAGTTGCAACATTAATATGTTTACTTTAGTTCTGATAGTAGCGCATTAGCCTCGGTAACAACAGTGACAGATGACCATCTTGCCGTGATGAAGGGGCTTGCGTGCTTCAATGATCCCAAGACGTATGCTGGCTGGAGCTCAAGCTCAGGGTAGGGTCGCCCATGCCAGACTGGTCGACGGATAGAAGCCAGGCGAAGAGTGATCCACTGGCTCTCCAGGTTTGGGGTTGGGCACAGGGATGACAACTCTATCTCGGAAAAACGACTACGTTACCGAAACAGCAGCAGAGACAAACTCTACTTCGGCGTGTTGTGGGCCTTCCGGGTCCGGTGGGACTCGTATGAGTGCTCACGGCCAAAGCCGAGAGGACGCTACCAGCAGGACGAGGGAAGACAAAGATCAGACTAGGACATTGGAACATGAGGACCATGTACGAGACGGGAAAGCTAGCACAGGTAACATCGGAGATGAGAAGGTTCAATCTCCATGTCCTAGGAGTGAGCGAGAGTAGATGGACTGGATCTTGGGGGGTGAAAACCATCACCGGAGAAACCGTTCTCTACTTTGGGAGAGACGACGACCAGTACCAGGAGGGAGTTGCCATCATCCTCAGGAAAGGCATAAAGCGGTGCCTGTTAGAGTGGAAGCCCATCAACGACAGACTGATGAGCACTAGACCGAGGGGCAGACACGTCAACATCGCCATCATCCAGTGTTATGCACCAGCCAACGACAGCAGCGACAAGACCATAAAAGTGAATTAGCTACATCTACCGCATTTGAATCAGTTGCAACGGTAATGTTTTTGCATCAGTTCAGATGGCAGTACATTATCTTTAGTTGGAATGATAATACGATTACTTTATTTCCTTTTGCACTTCATAATCTTCACTTGCCACAGCAATGTCGTTAGTTTAATTGTGATGTCAGCGCATGATCTTTGGTTGCAATTTTAATATGTTTACTTTAGTTAAGATAGCAGTGGGTTATTTTCAGTTGCAACATTGATATATTTATTTTAGTTATGATGTCAGTGCATTATTGTCTGTTGCAACATTAACATCTTTACTTCAGTTTCGATGGCATTGCATTGGGTTTAGGTGGACCAGTAATGTGTTTACTTGAATTATGATGGCAGTGCGATACCTTTTGTTGGAATAGTAATGTACTTACTTCAGTTGCAATGGAACTGTATTAGTTATGGTTAGAATAATAATGACTTGACCTTAGTTCTGATGGCAGTGCCTCATATGTAGTTGCAAAAGTAATGTAATGTGCTTACCTTAGTTCTCATGGCAGTGCATTACCTTCAATTTAACAGTAATTCGATTAGCTCATTTCCTTTTGCACTTCATTTTGTTCAGTTGCCACGATAATCTCTTTAGTGTAGTTCTGATGTCAGTGCATTAGCTTCAGTAATATCTTTATTTTACTTCTAATCGCAGGGCTTTAGCTTCAGTAGCAACAGTAATTTGCTTTCTTGAGTTCTGTTTGCAGCGCATTAGCTTCAGTTCCAATAGCAATGTGTTCACGTCAGTTCTGATGGCAGTGCATTATATTGATTTGGAATAGTAAAATGATAACCTTATTTGTTTTTGCACTTATGTTCAGCTGTCCCAGTAATGTCTTTAGTTTATTTGAGATGTCAAATCATTAACTTTAATTACAACATTAATCTGTTTACTTTAGTTCTGATGGCAGTGCATTAGGTGTATTTGGAATACTAACGTGCTTTCTTCAGTTGCAATGGAGCTGAATTAGCTTTACGTGGATTAATACTGTGTTTACTTTAGTTCTGATGGCAGTGCATTAGCTTTATTTGCAACAGAAATGTTTAAGTGGAATAGAAATGTGTTTACTTCAATTCCGATGGCACTGCATTAGGTTTAGTTGGGATAGTAGTGTGCTTACTTCAGTTGCGATGGAACTGTATTAGATTTAACTGGATTAGTAATGTGTTTACTTCAACTTTGATGGCAGTACCTTATCTTTAATTGCAATAGTATTTTGGTTATTTTAGTTCTGATGGCAGAACTAAAATAACCAAAATACTATTGCAATAACTCCATTGCCTTCAGTTGCAACAGTAATGTGTGTACTTAAGTTCTGATGGCGGTGCATTATCTTCGGTTGGAATAGTAATACGATTACCTTATTTCTTTTTGCACCTCATTATTTTGAGTTGCCACGGGAATGTCTTTAGTGTAGTTCTGGTGTCAGTGCGTTAGCGTCAGTTGCAACAAACGGTTTAAGTTTCGTAGAAAATCTTACGTGGTGAAGTTGTCTTGCGACGGAGCTTTTTGATTGGTTCTGACCAATTACATTGCTTTTGTGCGATGTCATGGACCTTATTGGTGCACAGTGGTGAGGAGTGCTGGGAATGGTTAGTTCTTGATACGTCATCCCGGCTTTTGAAGCGCTGCTGGTGGGAGTATTAATGCTCCGCTGCTCAAGGCGATTGCCCTAAGATATTGGATAGAAACTAGGGTGCAGTGGATCTTATTGTTTTAAAATTCATTGACTGTTTGATATTGGAAAAGATGTGGTTAAACAGCAAATTGACCATTTTTGGATTCCAACGATGACTGGCAGCCCATTGGGAAATGACTATACCAAGAGAGTTAATACCTTGTCGGACTATTTCATCTCACAGTTTGCTAATCTTTAAAGTATGATAGTTATTGATAATGTATGATCGTTATTGATAAAGTATGATTGTTATTTATAAAGTATGATAGTGGAACCTGTTACTTGTGTTTGGTAAGCTAGTTTCATTTATTTCGTTCTTTGTTTTCTCTCAAGTTGCTCAAGTCTTAATTATTATTTTTTTGTTTCTGTTCTTACCTATGTTTTGTTCCATTTCTTTATTACTTGATCGTTTCAGGTGAAATGCTAAAGGATTAATACGTAGCGAGAGAATAGTAATTAATACACAAACGATAATTACGACCAAAGAAATAATAGGGGTCTATCCAGTATCCTTATTGTTAGTTTAGTAAGCGATTTGCAAATAAATAATTCACTGTAAAAGTTATGTGTAACACTTTACTACCAATTTAAAGAATTAAGGATTGTAGTTATGTTAAGACGAAATCGTCGACACTTAAATTTGATTCTTTGCCATGGAAACATTAATCTGAAATTATTTACTTATATTATTTATTTATTTTATTATTTGTCCTTATATAGGATGAACACAAGATAGCAAGAGTAATCAACCTTCACTGGAGTTGTACTTTAGCTAACAAAATATAAGAACGCATTTCAATCAAAGGAGACTTGCTAATACTGCTTTGTTTCGTTGGGTACTGGGGGAAATTCACTTGTCTTTTTCACCGAACGTGAAGTATCTAATCTATAATTTACAAAAGAGACAATATCAAACAAGTACAAATCGTAACCAGGCTAATGAATGTGATGGTGTATATGCCAAGTATTAAAGATAATAATTACTCTATGAACAACGAACAAGATATGTCCCACTATAGTGGCAAAATGACTGGATTGATACTTCTGACGAAGTCTACAGAGCAGCAGAAAGAATGCAAAGAGAGACAGCGACTTACAAGAAATAGCATTAAATTTGATCCCTCCAAAGCGTTACGTGGACCAGTGTTCTCTAGGAAGCCAAAACAACCTGTCAAAAGACATTGTACGTCAAAGGAAAATGATTCCGTTGATTCTGATAGGTACTCAGTAGACAAAGAAGAACCAATACAAATTCTTAGGATAACAGAACAACAATCGATAAATGTGGACACGGAAAAAGCGGCTGGTCGGCATCGCCCAAAAGTGGAACACTGTACAACAGACAGTTCGGATGACGAGTTTACTGCAAGAGTAGGACCTTTTCCAAATAATCGACATAATCTTCTTAGTAGCAGGAAGCGCCATGGTCTTTCTCCTGAAAAAGGAAGAAGTTTACCCATAAAGGACACCGTTGTACACACAAGACCAGAGAAACTTCTAAACAAAAGAGGTTCTTTCCAACCTATGACAAGTAGAAAAGAGTCCCTTCCTAGTGGTTCGTACAGGCAGATACAGTCGCGCGCGTTCAACGTAGACACTGATCATGAATCAACCGGACAGACGCCAATAGCATTTTCCTTTGCTCCTGTGCAGAGAAGGAGTCAGGGAGTAGCTTTTGCTGGCAAATCTAAAGGCTTTAGCCTTCCTGCACACCAATACAATTCTCGTTTTGTACTTAAACGCAGAGAAAGTGAGCAATTTGACTTTGTTGCAGATGAAGCTATTCGCAAATCAATTAGTAAATGCAAAGCATGGATATTAAAATACTGGGATTATTTATGACATGAGGCTGGAAGGTTTGTTCCATATTCCGCTCATGGCCTGTTCCCTACAACTGCACGTGGAGACAATGACGGAACGTGAACTTTACATATTGTACGGACGTAAATGCTTTTGAAACGGCCACGCATATGTATAGAATGGAGTAACAAAGGAGAGTGATTCTTGGTCAATCGACCTTGCGAAAGAGGGTCTTCTGTATTCGACTTTACAAGTTGATGTTCAGGAGACTAGAATTATCCTATTATACTACACTCTGAATGAGAGTGAGAATATCATTTCTGGAATTTATGGATTTGATTGAAATAACAGTTTAAAATGTTGCTCCACTTGACTTAGAAAATACTTCAATGATTAAGCACATTACCATACCGCCCAGAGCACGGAAAAATGAAAATTCTTAATAGATCTACCAGCAATCACATATTGACTTTGTAGTAGCACATTTTGTTGTAACACAGCAATTCGGATGAAGAGGGGAGCTAAACTGGGGAAGAACACGTATTGAACCTTAACACAAAAGCATGAACCGTTTTATACACAGTATCCTATATATTTATGTATATACAGAGTTACAGATTATTGCAAGTAAGAAGTTTTATTTGAATTGATTGATTCAGAAGAGTTCTAAAAGTTTAAGATATTTCCGGATAATAGAACGTTACTGTATATTTTTGGTACATTTTAAACAGCGAGAGTAACTATAGCACAAGAGAATTGAGGTCAAGTCCTTTTTATTTCTCTAATCCAAGCTCTGATTTACGCTTACTAGTTCTATAATTCATCTTTGCTTCTCTAATAAATGTTATTTATAAAATTGAAGATGAAACGCTTCAACTATTCGGCATAGTTTTTCGGTCCAGTTACAAGAAAACAACTTTTATTGTTAACACGCATGCAATTTACTTTGCTTCAGCTGAGTGTCATATTAGGTAAATATAGGCCTCATTCATCACTCTAGAGCCAGCCTTTTCCATTGAACACAATGCCTTGACAATGCTCAAGAACACATTCTAATGCTCCAGATTTGACGACAATCTGTCCCTTCTTTCAAAAACAAACTTACAAATAGACGTTTACAACGCGAAAGTCGCTGCATAGACATCAATTCACTCGGGATTCAGTTTGGTTTATTGCAGTTCTGATTACACCAGAACCAACGTTGATAAAGCATGCTATAAGATCCATGAAAGCACAACCCATGTCATAGCCAGCACGTATTACATATACAGTACTACCAAAGAAGACGGGGAGATCAAGTCTCACCCGAAAGGACTTGCTTTCAGTCTCAGTCTAATGCCTACGTGTAAACGGAATCGAAAACAAATTCGTTAGTAAGGATTGCATAGTTCGACATAATAAACGCAAAACAAACAGTATCTTCTGGTCGTAAGGTAAAACAATTGTGGACAGATCTGTACTGCTCCTTTTAATCAGTTTTCATTACGATCTAGTAGAGGCGAAAGTATTTTCTGATATTTGTTGGGCATCAGCCCTACATAATACATGTTAAGTGCTAGAGATTAGACTTTCTCTCTCTCACTCTTAATATATCGTAGTTGTAGCTCTCTCATAGGTAAAAGATGGCTGCCTTAAGGCTGAAATATAGTATCCATTTAAATGGATTCAATTAAATGGATAGCGGAAAAATGGATAATGTAAACGCAAAGTTGGATGCGTTAATAGATCTTTCAACACATCAAACTACAATTTAAAAAGTTGGAGGTGTTCAACTTCCGTCCAACTTTTTTCTATTGTGTTCTTTAGTCCTTTCTAATCTCTATCGTTTTTCTTGACGCCAGAGTATTATGCTGAATATTTTCCTGCTTCCTCTCAAGCCCACTTGCTTTTTGGGGGCAGCTAAAACCCAACGTATTGAGCTTACTTAGGATTTGATTGAATGGTGAGGACAGTCAACAAACCATTGGGATGTACCTTCCCCTTAATTGATCAGGATTTAAGAAGGAACGGTTTTCTATGGCTCAACGAGGCTTAGGAGAAGATTTTCAGGCGACATTCTTAAAAACTGTTTGTATTGCTTGTCGTCTTCAAGCCGAATTTCCTCGAAAGGAGTGTTGCCAACGCCTAGCTCATTACGTCGGCTTAATCATGGCTTAACCCGAAGTGATATTTGCCTTTTTTGCCGTTTCCTTTCTCGCTTTTCATTAATGACAGTAACTTCAACTGCTACAACAATACATTCATCTTCAGAATCTATGATGAAATAAGAAAATCTTACAACAAATACTTCCAATTTATGCGATGAATTTTAACACGCTTTTCTATCCCATTTATTCGATGATCCCACTAATCGTATCCAGTCTAGGGGATAGTGTATTTCGTGCTTACGTTTTATTTACTCTATCGTTTATGGAGTGGCAGTGCACGAGAAATCTGCTGAGTGGGGCACATTGAGGCTATTGGGGAAAAGTCTCCACCCCAAACAATTTTTCATTAATGTTTCTCCTTAGAAAATCCTATGTCTCTGATTAGGCAAGACATATATCTATAAAGGTATTTACAGTACGTAGCATACATGTAATAATTAATTCGACTTGCAGGGTAAACACACATTTTGGAAGCAGGCTAGTTGAGTCTGGTTGATACTTCTTAGCAATGCCCTCAAATTCAGTTCTTATAGAATGAATTACTGGAGCTCATGCCTTAACTAAATCTGCCACCAGAACAATGCTTGAATTCCTTCCTTGAAATACTGAAAACAGCAATTCAATATGGGGAAAAATTTGATGAAAAAATCGAGAAAGAATAGAAACATTAAATCCTTGAGCCAACTTTTTAATGAACATCTGCAGATGTAATGCATGAATTGGCTGAGATTCTTCATGCATTTCTGGAGCAAATTAAAATCTCAACTCTTCCAAACTCCATAATTTTGCTGTTGACTTTTGATCGACTTGATCAATACCATGAAAGATAGTAAGCGGATTTTAGGATTTGCTTGAAATCATCCATAAGGGTAAAAGTAATTTGAGTGTGGGTTATGTAAACTGTTTGAACCTCAAACGTTAATGGTCTCTTAAAAACATATTTTGCTCAAAATCACTTGTGAGGCACTGCCCCACCTGCTCCATTGGGTGCACCACCACTGCATTGATATATATGTCAAGTTAGATCTTCTAAAACTGATTATACGCTGAGCTGTCTAGTGTAAAAGTAAAGTCTGCTCTGTCTTTATTTGTTTGTTAATGTTATCTGAGTATGGGCAAACTTTAATCACTTGTGAGCAAGATGCAAATCTACTTCCACATTGCCACACAACAAAGCTATCATATTTTTGCCTTATTCTATTAGCTTGGAAATAACATCTTGAAAATTCCAGGGAGAAAAATACAATTGATGTCCGGGACACAAAGATAAATAGTCATATAAATAATCATAAATAATCCTATTAGCAGATTTTGAGTCAAATCTTTTACTGTCCTTTCACGGAATATTGATTCCTCGGCTCTGATTGGGCATGTTTACAAGTAATTCCAAAGCAATCATATTCTGCTGCAACCTCTGTCCTGGGGTATTAGGAGCTGCTGCTGTTGTACAATAATTATGTTCTCTTGCATTATGAACAACATGCGTGAGATTTTGTATTTTACGTACTTTCCTCCGAAGTTTTTGCTTTAAAGCTTTGACTTTCTTTCTTAGTTCAGTTAGTGTTGCTAAATAATGTACAGGTTTAGAGCTAGGATTACCAGAACTTGTTACAATTTGTTTTACATGAGCTCTGTCCTCTGTGTTCTTTTTAATTGCCACGTTTTGTGGGGAATATTCAGGAGTCTTCAGCTTTTCGCCTCCAAGGTGCTTTTCTAGATGACTTTTGTTTCTGTAGCCTTTCAGGAAAAGCAAAGACCGAGGGAAAAGCATTTGCATTTAATCTTGTTTTCATAGTATTAAGGTAATGAAAATCTTCTGGGAGAAAATGCTCACCGCATATGTAGGTGTGTTGGTTTGGAGTAAAATTTTGCCATTTCATTGCAATAATCCATCGAGATAGAAGGTCATTGTTTCTCATTGGAAATTTGTGGAAAGATGTTCCATTCTTAACAAAGCAATTTCTACATCCATAGGCAGAACAACTCTTCACCATGACCTAGAGATAAAAGTTTTAAATCAGTGCTATGCTTAAAATGTTGTCAACCTGTACAAAAACTTTCAACAACAAGGAAGTTGCAAAACCATGAAGCAAATAGTTTACTGGTCGAACAATTTCGGTCTTATCTCAAGGCCTTAATTCATCGACTGATCCTCTTCCCGTCGGTCTCGTCAGATCCCATGAGATCTGACGAGAACAGCTGTCGGTAGATGACTGGGAGGTCGTAGCCACTATCACGGTTGAGGGGTGGGTGGTGTTGCTGGATCTCAACTGCCTCGCGTATCTTCCTTCTCCAGTATTGTTGTTCCCTGACTAATGATGTAGTGTTTTCAGGGAATACTTGGTGATCCGTGGCTTTGAGATGGTCGCCGACAGCTTTTCAGACGTTCTTTTAACCGTGTCTCTAGGCTACGTGCCGTTTCACCAATGTAGAACTGGTCACAATCCTTACAGTCAATGCAATATACGACCCCACATTTCTTGACTAACGGGGTTGTGTCCTTGGGGTACACCACAATGTCTCTTAGGGTGTTAAAAGGTTTATGTGTTACACAAACCCCGTGCTTTTTAAAGATGATCTCAAGTTTCTCTGATACCCCCTTAATGTATGGAACGGAAACTGAAACCATGCGTTCGTTAGTCGGACGGGGAGTAGTAAGTCGTCTCTTGAAAGCAACGATATTCATTGGCTTTGAGGACTGGTTTTGTTGTTTCAGTATAGACAGACTCCAATACACTTAGATGAAAGGACGATCTAGCTGTGACAATTATCCGAAAATTCTCGTCCTTATACATTTTGGCGCATTCCGAATTTTCTAGTAAATACTGGCCTATGGCAGAATTGCATGTTTTGGCAGTCATTTTCGCTTTGCAAGCGCGAGATGGCTGTCCTATAGGAGGAATTGATGCTTGGCGTACAGTGGCTGGAGCATGTTGTTTGATCTTTTCACCCAATCTTTGAGAAGTGCGACCTACATACCGAGCTTCACATTGGCACAGAAATTCTTATACTATTAAGCTCTTTTCTTCGGTAGTTACACAATCCTTGTGAATGGATGGCAAGATCTTCCTAGTCGTGAAAACAATTCTTGGATTTACAGCAGAGAAACACT
>JANTCA010079491.1:0-14698 GCA_024741275.1 Chironex yamaguchii
TTTTTAGCTGTACATCGGTTAGTTCTTAGCTGTAGAATGTTCATACCAGTATGATTCGTTCTGATTCTAGACTTATGAAATATTTCTTTGAACCAAAAATGTGTAGTTATCTAAAATAATGTTAAAGAACTAGACTGTATGTTGTTAACCCTGCCTTTGGGCTGTAAAATTTGGTCTTAACCTGGTCCATTGGATATTTACTAGCAGGGTTGAGAGGTTATCTCTGGACTCGTGTCAACATTTTCAAAGTCAATGCTCTGTAGTAACCCAAGCGCTAGTACAGGCAGCAAAATAATTTTCTTCACCTTAAAAGCCACACTTTATGATACATAAACTTCATTGAAAGTAAATTGAGAACAATCACACGCGATGCACAGTCTATGATACGAGTGATAAATGATAGGGGCCTACTAATCATATTGGTAGGTCTCTCCAAAAAGTTATAAACTTGAATCTTCATATTACCGTAATAAGCTTTCCTGCATACTGTTTTTGTTGGTCTTGGGTAAAATATAACTTCGGTCTAATAAGGGTCAAGTTCTCCATTTCGCTAGCCGTTTGGTGAATCATAAAATTCTTAACTGAAGCTCAACCATTTTCTAGTTGCTTCTCTCTTTTAAAATCCAACATCCCGCACTTGAAGCATGGTTTAATGAATACCATTTAAAACTAAATTTATAGTCACATCCGACACCTTGCAAAAACATACAGTCGCACTTCTTAAGTAAGGTAACTAGTTGACTGTAATAACCGACGATAATCGCTTTTGCAAATCGAGACATAAATTGAAAGATGACAATTGTTGGCTTACATTGTTGTTTTTACTTCATTGCAGCGCTTGTCTTTGCTATTTTCCCTACTCATAACATTTCATAGACCTACGAAATCCAATTCATATCTATAGTTCTTTCCATCAAATAGGTTTGTTTATTATTGCAGATACGAACTTTTTGCCGTACAAACCTCGTTCTGGACGTTGTTACGATGGCTTCAAGTTGTCAACATGCGAGAAACCTCGAGTTGACCCTCTAGCTATTCTTATACCTCATTGATAATAACTTTAACTACAATACACATCCGCTAATTCGAACGCCTGTTAATTCCAACAATTCGCTATTTCGGACAACATTTTAAGTTCTTAGAGTTTTCCATAAGAAGCTCATGTATTCTGCTGCTTAATTCGAACTAAGCTAATTCGAACATTTCGCTAATTCAAACAATTTTTTCGGTCACTGGACCTAAATATACCCGTAATACATCTGTCCACGTAACGACAAGGGCATTGGCAATTGACAGTTGAGTATGATTGGGGATAATGTCTGGTCTGAAAGAAGTGAATGATATTGACTTTTAGTCGCAAGCCAAGATCGACACAAGAGATGCGATGGAATCGTACCCATTGGGTTCAAGGAATGGCTATTTTGGTACCTAAGGAATGGGAGTAGTTGTAGCAAATGTAGGTGTGTGAGTCAGTTGGTGTGTAGCAGTGATAAAACTGTTAATTGCAATGTCGAGGAATGGGAAAGGATTTCCCTAGACAGACCATGTGAATTTGATGTTCAGACGAAAATTGTCAAAGTAGCTCAGAAAGAGTTCGAGTTCGTCACGTGGTAAAGTAGTAGCTCCAGCAACATAGTTTGCGCATAGGTCGTAAAGTTCGGGCATTTCTTGCCTTGTGTGTCAGTTATCCGTTTCTCCAAGTAACCTGCTAACAGATATTCGTAATTAACGCTATACGTGTTACTCATTGTCGCGTCTCCAGTTTGCATAAAATATTCGTTGTTTAAAAAAAACTGTTGAGCATCGAAACCAGTTCGGTAAGCAGCAACAGTCCATGCGTTGGGGAGCAATCAGAGTCTCTAGGGGAGAAAAGTGTCGTAATGCAATAAGTCCGTCATTGTTGGTTATGTTAGTGTAGAGTGATTTGAAGTCACTAGTGAATAAAAGGCAGTTGTTGGAGTTGAAAGGAAAGGTGCTAAATGGAGATATAGCATGATTACAAGAAAGTACATAGGTATGAGTGAAGGAGATGGCATCTGGTCGTAACGTGGTAATTGTTCCAGGAATAAAGCAGGCAGAGTATACTGTGTACTTTTAGTAATAAATAGACCCTTCATGTCGTAGGGGTTGGCTGTAACAAGTCGGGGAATAGAATGGCGCGAGTACTAGACGTCAAAACACTGTGCGTTCATTAGATTTGTCTGTGGAAGGTAGTTGTCACATCAGTATGCGCGTGTCTATAGATGTGGCCATCATCCAGTCGCAAAGAACTTCCGCTGATATACAGGTCTCGCCACCAGACGACAATAGCCTCTCCTCTATTCGGAGGTTTGATAATTGTCTTTGGTTGTCTAAGAGCACGAAGGGACGATAGTTCATCTTGGATTAAGTTACCTTTCTCATAGACAAGCCCGTTGTTACAAAATTCTATACGTTGCGCGAATGGGACAGATATTTCAAAAATGGTGGAATGGATAGAAGGGGGACTCCTTAAACAGACATTTCTTTTAGAGCCAAATTTGACCTTGACATTGTGCGTCAATCACAAAAACACAATGCAAGAATAAAACGGTAGGTTACATCGTTGTTCCACGCAAATAATTAACAGGGGGCGATTGCTTAGGGAAGAACGCTTTTAATTTAGGCTCTACCGAAACTCATGATATCTTTTCGAAAAGTTTAGAGACATACAGCGAGTCCCTGTGCACGTGTGATCCTTACATTAGGCTGTTGGCAAGGAAGAAATTTGACAAAGAAGAACGGCACTTTTCTTGCTTTGCGGAAACATCGAAGAGCACGTAACGTAAATTAGGTCCCCCCATATTGTTTCCTCCCACAAATGTCCAGTTTAAAAAGCCGATATTCGCACCCTTAAAGAAAACTATTGAGCAATAAGAACAAATTTTAAAATTCAATATACTATTCTTACAGCCAGTGTGAAAGTAAAATGTTATGTTGAGATGGTGATGTTGATGATGTGAGGATGGTGATGATAATGCATTGTATAAAATTGACAGTTTTGTCTTCTATTGACAGTATTATGCCAACTACTCATTGTCATCTCGTGGATAGCAAGGCAATCTCGCCTTGCTGTAGTTATGAGTTCAAATCTTTGTAGCTCACGAGCAACACCAGACCTCACTTGCATAATGTCCTCTTTATAGCACATCCTAATCACATGTACGGGAATCAGTAAATTGTAGTCAGGGCTTTAAATATTTACAGAAATAGTATGAACTTGTTACCGCTACTTGTCGGATTTAAGTTCAGTATTGAGTGAATCAACCTATTAAAAATTCCCTCCCACACCATTTTTGGTGTATGGGGCGGCGCTCGTCTCAGTTTTCTTAGCCTTTGGGGCTGTGGAGCTGTGCAGGAACAGTAAATACTACAGTAGGGGGCTGGCGCACTAGTAGCACCTTGTGTTTAACGTCCAAAATCTATCTCATTGATGCTGAGTGCTAAGCTGGGAAGCATTATGTACTATTTTTTAAGTCTTTGGTATGAGCCGGTCGCGGAATGTAAACCTCAACCTTCCGCACGCAAAGCGAGCACTCGACCACTAAGCCACTTCTGTGGTGGATCTCCTATTACTTTGGCTCATTTTATACATTTGACACAATGATACCTTCAGAAACAGAATTCGATTTACGACTATGACCACCGGAGAGCGGAATCCTGTTCTTAAGACTGCAAAACTGACGCCATAGCTACCCAACTAAACAGCTTAATTGGAAATTCCGATAGACTGTTAGTCATGATACCGTATTCCAGTGTACAATACACTGCTATGTATCTTTTTTTCATAACAGGATTACATTTTTAAAAAGAGAGGAATCCGCTGAGTAGTTTTAACATACTCCAAGATATGCTTTACCGATCGCAAATATTAAGTTGTAACAAGAAAACAGTTTCCAATAATAAAATGTTATGCAGCTCTTCTGAAGTCAGCTCGTATGCATAGAAATTTCTATTTTAAGTTTTTGAGAGCTTGAAATTAAATATTTCTATTGATGTCGTGTCTCCAAGACTAGAATTGCACTTAACAGGCGTAAAAACAGCATGTTATTTAAAATCGTAGGTATGTATATTATATTGCCTTGGAAGTGGATTCAGACGACTAATCCTACAGAGTAGGATACATCTTGGCATGTAAACACAAAGTGGTAAAACTATCAGATACCAGATATCAAATATCAAATGTCACCCCGTTAGTTATGTAAGAATACCTTTGTTGTTAAGTGTAAGGATGGCATGCTCACGAACGTAATAATTTATTCCAACACAAAAATACTGTGCTATATTCAAAGACCTTAATTACCGTGGAACTATCGCATACGAAATTCACTGCTTTTTGAGGGAATCATCAGCATATTTTGATCTATATTTTCTTGAGAACACGATATACGAAATAGGAGGGACTCATGCAACCCCCACTTTTAGCCGTCGAACACAAGGAAACCATTATCGGCATAAACGGTCTTTCTTGACATGCTAAGATTAAGGAAGTCAACCATTTTTCAAGAAATGTCAGTCAAAAGGTAGCTGAAGTTATAACAGGGATATCTTGCTATGAATTCCCAAACATATCTCAAGTAGACTTTCGACATCGTAATCCAGACAACAGAAGCCTCAACGACAGGTTAACAATGACGGCCATAGGAACACTTTAATTTTCACGATGAGTTCTGAAGTAGGTGAACTATTGAGTGAAAAGTAAAGTCTGGCATGGGCGCTTGATTCCCGTCTGTGGAAAACGAAGAATCTGTATGATTATGGAGGGCAAGGGAGGCTAGGAGCCAGCTAATGGTCCTGTCAAAATGCTCAACCTTCTAATAATTAACTTACAAAGATCAAGAGCCACCTGTTTAAACACCATTCCAAAGAAGAAGTGTCACCAATCAAAACTGACAGACAGAGCTTTTCTAGTATTTGCCGTCTAACAGGAAAGATTCCATATCGGCCGTTGCAGAAAAAAGGAATTTTGTACTTGGCGTAGTTCTTCCAGGATAGAAATTACTTTTTGTTCCTAAGCAGTTATTTGCTGTGAAGAGTTAATGGCTGATTGAATTAAAGGACATATACTTCGCGACCTAAATTGCACGGTTCGTGATCAAATACAATCGACTGACTAACCATTGACTCGTGTTCATAAACATGTTCACATTCGGGCAAACAATTACCCCAAAACGATAATATCGGAACATCTGAGAAACTGATTCCAAATTGTAGGAAAACTTTGGTAATTTTAAGCTGTAGCATAGACACTAAACTAACATTGATCGCTCATTAGAGAGTTTCCTCCTTGAATTGTTTGGATAAAATAGGAAATGCATATTAGATCAGCAATTATATCAGGTATGTACCAATGCTTATTGTACCAGTGCGAGCATTATTTTATTCAAAATTTGAATTGCATTTTCTCTGCAATCTTATTTGTGTTCGATAAATCTGTGTTCTCTGTCTACCGGTTAAACGCATATTGACAGTCAAAATCCGATGGTAGCTTCTCATTTATAGCTACATAATCAAGGTTATTCCTAGCACCTACTATTAGCCCTCTGCCAAATGCAAGGTTTTTAGAGTTTTCCCATGTAACTGCCTAAAATTTCAATAAAACTTTGATTCTTATTTCTAGCTATAGCTAAATTTCAATTTGAGGACGAAAATATTGCTTTCATATGTGTACACAGTTCAGGTACATTGAAGTAAATCAATAATAAGAAAACAATGCATGTAGGGGCGAAATGCCAAGGGGTGGATCCAATAACTTTTGCATTCTTGCCTATATTACCGGATCTATATTACGAGTTTCATGCATGAAACCGACTATTACCGATTTTGTCGATTAACATCTACTTAATGCATCTTTTGCTATCTCCTACTCGGTGAATATTGCTGTCCGATTATGATGGCTAACAGAGGAGAAAGTACACTGCCACTGGAAGTAAACTACCACAGAAAATATATGCCAGAGGTAGCCATGGATGGCTTCCTCTGTCGGCTTTTGTTATTAAGAGACCCGAACTTGACCATGAACACCTATGATTAACTAGGCAAACACGTGAAACACATGGCCTTCCAACAGTCCTGCTTTGTACCCGCAAACGAGAAATACGGAATTTATGAGACTTTGATATCATTATCATTCGTTGTTAATTCTTCTCTACAAAATCTTAAATGTATTATCAAGGACTTTGTAGTAGGTACGCCATGGATCAGGTCATCACTTTCAGTGAATGCATTTTTTAACTAATCATAAAAGCGAATAGAAGACCGCGATAGCTCCATCAAGAAAAATTTAATTGCTCCAATTGAAAAGCTTTCATAGCATTAATTCAATATCATATTAATTTGGGACTCAGCTGATGTAACTTCAACATAACTAAGAAAATTAGAAGTGTTCAGGATTAGCTCTATGTTATATCATCAATCTATTCCTTGGTATGCCACACTAACAAGCACTTGACAACAAGTTTCCACACTTTCATATGTACTACAAAAGTGTAACTTACAGAACTAATGAGTTGTGGTAAGTCATGAAAGTTTGAATACTTTCACTTCGGAATTGAATTAAAGTCTTTCAATTACGCAGTCGAGTTTTAATAATAAAGAGAGCTTACTTAAACACCCTTTACAAGTGCATTGCTCCTAGGCATCAAAGTTCTAGTGCAAAAGTAAGCCCTATTAAAATTCTCTGATGGATACTTTTGTCCAACAGAGGTACCATTGCGTAACACTGTTTGTCTTACACTTTAAATATTTAAGCTTTATGATTGTACATTGTTCATCTTTGTAATATCGACTCACATTATTTTACCAGATTGACAGACAGGCCTTTATTCATTGCTTTTATTGTACACACGCTTTCCATATAGACAAGCCTCAGCTGTTCAACCCCAGCTATTAAATAAAAATAACCTAGCACCATTGTGGAACATAATATAGTATAAATTGGAGCCATAAAAATAATAGGTTAAATAAATATAACGAGCTTATAACCAACAGCAGGGTAAAATTGATGGGATAAGTTGTCGCATCTACCCAACTGAGTTGCAACAATTTATAACAACATTTTGTCTCACATCCTGTTCTGGCATACGAAGATCAAAGCATCATTTGGTGTAATGACATGTAACCTCGTGTTCTGGCCTTTAATAGAGCTGCCAAAGGAATATTTAACAGGAGAAATGAAACTTTATTATACTAGTTAACTATACACGTGAATGAAAAACTGTTCTCAGAAAAGGCATGAGCACTCTCTTGACTTGTACCTTCTCTGTTGGGCTAACCTACCTCTAATTAAAATTAACTCCTACATCCTCCTTAAGAACGACAGTGGCACTTTTAAAGCAGATAGCGAATATTGCATGCCATGCGAATACCAACGTGGATCAATTGAGGAGTATCAACAAAAGACGTTCTTATCTCAAAACTTACTGGTGTCGTATTTTAAAAATGCTAGAGGCATACATCAGGATCCCATTTAAGGGTGTAAACAAGAAAGTAAATTTAATAAGAGAGTGGGCTCCTACTTATCTTTCTAATTAATGCTTTCAATGGCGCAATTTTTACTGTTCAATTGTAGTGCTATGCGGCTAGTACAAAGATATTAAATGTAAAATGGGTAATTTGACTACTGGAAAAGCGAACGAGTTTTACACATACAAACCCATATTTCTAACATATAAACATTTATTATTTAACTGGAAAATGTCATTTCCAGTTTTCATGATTGTCATGTTCTCTAATGCAATATAGCGCCTTGATAATAACATTGCTTGAAATCCGGTCACACTGAGCGCAGACATAGGCTCAAACACTTGCGTGAGCTAGAGTCAACTATGTAGTGGGCAGGAAATATCTAGGAATTTCCTTTTTTCATTGAAGATGTAGCATACTTTAAAGAAGTAACATTCAAGTAAACATTATGTGGGGAATGACAAGGGACGTTTAGTTGGACATAAACGAAGACCTACATATGCTTCCTGGATTCTTTAACTCAGCCAGGAAAAGACAGCCTCGATGCGTGAATGGAGTGTGTTCAGACTCTCCGCAGCTGATGCAGAAGTCTAAACTCTGTAATGTACCAACTAAGATTTTTTTTCACTGAGAATGACACTTTTCTCCAAAAATAAATGCTGAGCTTACACGTAATACCCTACTGCTTTCTTCGTGTGTAACATGCTTTGCTAAGGCTTTTTCGCTCTCTTATTTTAGATCCTACATGAATGATACCCTTTCCCCAAATGACAGGAGAAATACTCCTCATATTCTTTTTAACCTTTCAACTTCAATTTACTGCAAACGCGGACAAAAAATGGAGCCATAGAGGTAAATTCTTACATCTTATCTTAATAATCTGCACTTTAAAGTTGGCTTAAAAAGAGTTATTAATATGTACGATCATAAACGTGACTGATGTCTTATTCCAGCGATATCCACTGTATTTGATAGTAAATTGGGAACAAATTGAAAGGAAATTGTTAACTGAACAATACGATCCTGGTAGCACTGGATGATTTTAGAACGTGTCTCGCTTCTCTCAAGAACTTGATCGTAGAAGACAATTGTCAAGCTTAGTTGCATTTCTTTATAGCTACGACGACACAGTTTAAATGTAAAGAAGCAATAAAGACTGGTTCACTCACTTTGCCATAACTTTTGCATTGGCGAGATTATAGCTTTCAGCAGCACATTATGATAAACACTTGATAAGTTTCATAATAACTCGACAAATACAACATTCAAGCCAACTTTATTCAGTAGTTTATTTAATATCAAAGTCTGCAAATGTCAGTTCTATTTGTAACATTATCTCACTTTGTTAGTTTAGTTCAATCTTCTTAATTGCTTAAGGTTTTTGTTATTTCTATTATATCAAAATCCAACTGCAATAAAGTGTTAAAACTGGAGGTTATTTTCTCTAGATGTAATCTATGTAACGCTTCAGATGACTAAAATAGTTAGCTGATGAATTGTAGAACTTGTTAACATTTACTGTGCATGTTTGTCTTAAGTTATTTAATGTAACGACAGAAGGAGCGGTCATTTCATCTACATACCCTACGTTCTAAACAATAAAGTATGGTCCTCTTTCCATAATTCTGCAATAATATTTCCATCTATCTGAAAGGTGGCACGGAAAGGTGTCATCTGTTCTTTCAACAACCACAACTGACATGTAACATAATATCATTTTTACATTCTACCTAGCTACTGGGAGCCAAACACCCCTTGTGTTCTGCACACTAATAACAGAACATGTCTAACAAGGGTTAAGCTCCCAGGGTTACAAAAGCATCTCATATACGGATAGAACGAACCCTATCCTATTTACCTTTCTTCACACATTTCATAAACCGATACTCAAGAGACGCTTGCATCCTCCGCGCGCGATTCTACAGGTTTTTGACCTGAAAACGTTACTGTGTTTATCAAAAGGGACAAATTGTTCTCAGACGGCATGGACCACTTCCATCGAGAGCTCGCCGCAATGAAATAACTATTCGATTATCTAGTTTTTTTAAGGGCAGGTGTACTTTTTTTAGTCTCAAACTTTTTGCCGAGCGTAGATGATTTCTATGCCAAGGTGACTACAATAAAAGTAGCTCTCTGTAACTGCAAACTTAAATTACCTTTTGTAGTACCAGTAGCATTTTCCTGTGGTAACAGGCATTTATACTCATATTCTTTCACTCATAGTAACCTTGCTTTATCCTGTAAACAAAAGCAGTTCTACGCGTTCTACTTTAGCAGGTGTGTAATAATGTAATAGCAAACAAATAAAAAAATATGATTCCTGTAATTCACTTGTTTGATCTTGTAATGTCGGTGAAAGACCTGCTTGCCTTTTGACAACAAATAGGATTTATTCCGACCAAGAGTTTCGAAATGTGTTCACGCAATCCTACATTGGTTATGTTGATCCAAGTTCAATTTTTAACAATTTATCCACGCCATAATTGCAAAATATCAGGACCACTTTTGTCATTGAGATCACACCACGAGCGATCGTGCACTGCTAGAAATACCACAGTCTGAGTACTACTTAAAGTGGAATGAAAAATTTCTTCTTGATTTACCCTTCGGACTTGACGATTTCATCTAATCTCGACAAACTTCATCTGCGACAGTAACATCTACCTTCTATCAACATTATGATATAACACATAGCTACGATGTCATAAAAACGAGAATGAGGTCTGAGTGGAAAGGAGACAGCAGTGGGAACCGGAAGAGATGACGTGATGGTGTAATATCAGTTCGAGATTGGAACTAAGGCTGATGTCCTCTACTTCAAGCTATATCATAAACAATACTTCCTCCTGACAATTTCAGGTAAAGACTTTTCCACTCTCAAAGAAAAGCATGCGAATCCTATTCCTTTTGACAAAGATCATGAATTGCCTGCTCGACGAAGCCAGGAAAAACCAAGACCCGAAAGAGTTGATCATTTCTTCAAATCACTTCAAATCAATTTTCAGGAGGCTAATGACGAAAAGAATCCAGTTAAATACCAGCCATTTCACACAACTGGCGCTCAAGCGATTAAGTTTGAAGATTACGAATCCGGCGTGGACATAACGGGATCAAAACGAACACCATATTGGAACCATAAAGATCCTAGACCAAAGTACCCCAAGAAAGATCTTTACCCCAAAGAAGAGGATGAGCAGGCATCAGGAAGTGGAGAACCAGGTGAATATACTCATTATGTATAATTATTACTAATCTTAAACTGTCTCGCTTTTATCTAATATCAATTTAGAAACTTCACAAAAAACACGTTTCTTATGAGTTTTATTTGCTAAAGAATGCAATAATTGGACCATAGCTTTATTTATAGTGACACTACATGAATCAAGAGGTCAAAGGTTATTCGGGCGTTATGTTTCGTCATAAATTCTTCAATTTTGGCAAACTCTCATTAAAAAATACAGGTGCCTTTCTTTTTTAAATTTATTTTTGTCTCTTTGCACAACTATGTCCATGTTAACATTACGATATATAACAGTCTTCATATAACGTTGTCCCTTAATTTACTCCTTTTCTTCTTTCCAGTTTTTGATATTGTAGTAAATACACCTTCTTTCTCCTCCCCATCCTCCTGAGCATAATACAGTTCATTATTGTAGTTGTAAGTTTGCTCACGAAATTTCAACCTTTCCATTGTCTTTGCCATTTTGTTCCTTAATACCTGTTCTTATTCAGCTAACAAACTCTCGACCCCCTGCCCCCCTCATACACTGACATTTAAAAACAGTGAAAGTTCGTCCGTGAAATGTTTTCGTTATTTAATTAATTGGTAGGATCAAAGTTTCGTCAAACGTACAAATTCCTTCAATTTTCACTGTGACATTTGACTCCTAAGGCACCATGTTGCCAAGAAGGACGTTTAAAGTAGCAGAAAAGTTATTTTACACGTTATACCTTCTTTGTCAAGAGAGTCCTTACATTTACGTGAGTCGTGTTCCAGAGTACACATTTTCCTATCCATGTCATTCCATCACAGTCTCTATCAAAAAATGGATTGAAGAAAGAATGGCATTCTTAGTGTAGGCACCATCCAGTTTTGCCAGTTACGTACATCTTATAAGAATGTGAAGTGTCCTTTTAAAATGTTGTATTCACTCCGTACTTTTTCCTAGCTTCTGTCTCTTTTTTGATCGTCTTTCACTAGACCAGGCGGAGAAGAAAAAAGCTGAGATGACACAACGCCTAAATGCCGTACAGCAGAGCTTGAAACTTTTAGCTCAACGACTTATCACTCAAGACGAACAACAAAAAGAAATGGCAGCATCAGTACAAAAACAAAAACTTCAACAATATCTAGTAGCAGCACAAGCTCAAAAGGAGATTGAGAAGGTAAAACAGCAAAGCAGCTTGGCACCTCCACCACCACCAAGTGGTGACCAAATACAACAGACAGTTAATACCGGACTGGCAAGCACTGTTGCTCAGATACAGTCAAGCCTCGATAAGCTACAGGCAAAAATCGAGGCAATTGCGAAGGCCCCAGATCAAGCAAAAGAAGAAAGTAATGGCGCTATTATTCAAGGGCAAATGCTTCAAAATTCATATCTTACGTCAGCTGTAAATAAATTACAGGGTGTCATAGGAGCGTTGACCGACAAAGTTGCTGAGGTCCAAGCAGCGGCCAATAAGAAACCATCAGAGGATGTTGCACGACTTGAAATGTATAAGCTATTGACATCAAATGTTGGAAATTTACAAGATACTATTAATAAGTTGTCTTCCAAAGTAGAAAGTGTAACGAATAAAGGAAGAGTTAAGAGTGAGAACGAGACTGCAGCTTATCAAATGGAGGCACAATCAACAGCAGATCTTGCTTCGTCGATTGGCAAACTCGAGTCAGCCATGGAAACATTGAATGACAGAGTTAAAGATCTTTCAGTATCACAAAATGGTGCATCTCACGAAGCCTTAGAAAAGGGATTACAAGCTGAACGTTTGGAAAGTAACTCTAAGCTCGAAGAAGGAATGAAAGAATTGGCAAACAAAGTTTCTGACTTGTCAGAAAAATTTAACAAAGAATTGATGACCACTCGATCTCCTCCAACGACGCCTCCACCTGCTCCACCAACGACAAAAGAGGCACCGAGTCATCCAGTCATTACTGGACCTCGCCCGACGCCATCCACATCTCCGTATTTTGTCCATCCTCCTCAAGCAAAACTAGATTTGAATGTGCCTCTTGTTGCAGCGGGTGGCCATGTTTCCCCATCATTAGCAGTGCCTGAGATTACACAAGTTTCGCCTCTAGTTTCACCTGCAGTTTCGCCTGCAGTTTCGCCTGCAGTTTCGCCTGCAGTTTCGCCTGCAGTTTCGCCTGCAGTTTCGCCTGCAGTTTCGCCTGTAGTTGCGCCTGCAGTTGCACCTGCTGTACCCATACGACCCATTTTAAATATACCTTCCCCACCAAGAGGAAGCCCTGCGGTATTTGCACAAACGCAGCCTGTAGGACCAAATCCCTTCACAACGTTATTGATCGGTAATAAGCAAAAGCCTTTGGCTCCCTTTCAAAATCCGGTAGGTGTTTCAAATTTGGCTGCTCTGAATGCAGTCTTAAGTTCAACCGGTGGCGATAACGGAAAAAGTGATGCGGTGCTGCAATCCAACGCACAAGTCATTGCCAACCAAATGCATTTAACAGATCAATTGTCAACACTCAAAAATTCAGTCCAAACTCTCGCAAATGCTATTGTACTTCTTAAATCTGATCCTCCACGAAATCTATTTGTTCCTCCCCCCGTACCTCAGATTGGATCGCCACCAATTTTTACTACTCCAATGCCTTCTTTGTCATATCCATTTCCAATTATCCCACCTCAGGCTCCTCAGCCCGCTGTTAATCCTTCATCAGCTATTTTAGTTGGAAGAATGCTAAATAACGCTGCTCAGGCGTTTCGAAACTTTGCTGCTGCCAGTGCAATAGCGGGAGCAGGATTAGCGTCGCAAAAAAACAAGCCATTGGCTAAAGTGCCACCCCAAATAAATCCATTGGTTGGTCCCAATGTTGGTGAGAATGTACCTCCAGGGCTTGTAACTGGAAATTTAGGAGGAAGTATGGGACTTGGAGGCTTAGGGGGGCTTGATGCTGGCAACGTTGTAACGCAATCCTTTAACGAAACAAAAGAGAAGACGCCAGCGCAAGTACATCACGACAACGGTGCCTCCCGTCGTTCTGAAGAATGGAAGAAGAAATTAGTGGAGTATGACACTTCGCTGCGGGAGGTACCGAGTACTCAGGATGAAGTGTCCAATAACAGTGATGTCAATGACGATGACAGCAACCTTATCTCTGGTGAATCTAATGACAGTCAAGTCAGCAAGCGATCAAGACTTGGTGAACTGGCATCCGGGAAGCAACACTATAATGAAATAGTGACCGATTTGATCAACTATTTAGCTGGTTCAAACGTAACCAAAAATGACAGCAAAGGTCACGTAACAACGACTGGAAATGCTGAAGATGCACGTAGAATTAAAAAGGATAGCCTAAACAAGACTTTCAAGATTCAGGTGAATCCACGAAGAAGAGAGACAGTGTACGGCATTAAACGAAGACTCACTCAACGGTTGCAAATGGCAGCAAATCTTCTAAGGAAGAGAGATAGACAGCATCTTTCGAATCTGCGTCATAATATCAAAAAACCGGAGAATGTTAAAGACATGTTTAGTCCAATGCATGTGGCATCTCATCTTCGAGATCTTATTATTAAAGAAGTGAAATCGGGTGAATGTGATAAAAAAAGATCGTTAGACGATTGCAGCAGGCGATTTAGAATCGAAGAATTACGCAAAGCGTTGGTTAAAATGTTCTCTGAAAGGCTTACATCTGACAGTGATTATTCTGATCAAGGTAGAGGAGGTAAGTGATAGGAATGTATTGCTTTGGGTGTTCCCCCTCCTAGAATTTTAATTCCAGTAAAAAAACAATCCTAAACATCGCTAATCGGGAGTCATCGGGTTGTTACTTCCAATCGTAAGTCAGCTTTCAGGAACCTTTGTTAATTGCTTAACACCTCAGATCCACTTCTCCCCACCAAGTACTTTACATTAATTCATCTAATATCTTATTATTCTGTCATCGTATATCTTATTATTATTATTATTATTATTATTATTATTATTATTATTATTATTATTATTATTATTATTATTATTATTATTA
>JANTCA010079502.1:0-14697 GCA_024741275.1 Chironex yamaguchii
AAGTATGATTTTAGCGCAATGTCGCAAATTTTCAAGGCGATTTTCAAGTTTTGTACCACAAAAAGATTGTTCGATTAAGAAAATGGTGGTGATGATGGAGCAAATGACAGCATGTTGCTTGAAGTTTTAGCAGTTTGGTTATGTTTTTTTGGAAATAATATACGGTGTTTCAATATGCAATGTGAAAATAGAACAACAAGAAATAGCATTGCTGACTGAGTTCACACTTCAATAATATGATTTCAATATAGCGACTTACAACACCCTTTATCGATTAAGCGAAAGGAATGAATTGTTCAAAGTCGTAGAATGATGCGATTAATTTATTCTGAAAAAGAATGCCAAACTACCTGCTTTGAGACTAGCAGTTGACAGTGTGCTGACAAGTCTATAGAAAGGTTGCAGGGTGAAAGCCTTGATTGTATCAGAGCACTGAAAGAACTGAAGCTGAATTGAGTCGATGTGTTTTAGTTAAAGATGTGATTGAGTTTGTTGTTTACAATCCAAAGCTGACACGTAAAAACTAAGCTTGAATTAAAAAGCTCAAGTTTGAGTTCCTGGTAGTTAGTAGTCAATGGTCTCAGACAGACAGGTTCATTTTCAGATGTAGATATTGTAAGTAGTTAAGGACTTTAAGTCGAAGTAACTAGATGCCTAAAGTTTTCTTTTCAGACAGCTGTTAGCTCGTTGCTTTATCTGTCTCTTGACCCGATAACTTTGAAATTTTTCATTGTATATGGACCTTTTTTCTTGATGTAAACTTTCATTATGCATCCGTATGGTAGATCTCATGCTTGCTTCTAACTTTAACAGTCAAAATCGGATGGTCAGGGTCATCTTCTTCGTTATGCGGTGTAAGTGTTTTGGACAGAAATTTTTTCAGAACCCTTTCTTTGCCACAGTTTACGTGATAATTTTATACAATAGCATACGCGAAGAGTGTTTCAACAATGTGCTAAAAGTCAATCCGACATAGATAGTCAGGGTCCAATAGCAATAAATCTTTTATCAAGAAGAGAATAACATCGAACGTAACTGCCTAAAGACTAAATTATGTGAGGCGGGCCTGCCCATTAACCAAGCAAACTCAGTTGTAATGAGGTCTGTGAAAGGAGGAAGAGACTTTTGCTAAGTGAAATTGTGTTTTTATTAAAATTGGCCAGGTTGTATAAAAGATGCTGAGACCCTGTCCGATAGGTTATAACTAATTATGAACAACAAAATTGCCCAGTGGTCCCACACATAAAATGTTTGCAGTACCAACATGGTAGGTGCACGCAGTAAGAATATTAAAGCCGAATCAAAACAGTATTCATGAAAGCAGATAGCGTAGTTCTGTTTCATAAACTGATATACAGATTTAATGCTGACTCTGAAACTTCAAGCCTCGGTTTTAGGACAGCAACCTTTCCGTACTAATAGCTCAATAGAAAAGTTGTAAGACTGTTATTTCTTCACTCCAGTCGTTTACTGTTGGTATAGCATACGTGTCTTGTGTTGAATGGCGGGATCAAATTATTTTTGGTGAAGGCATTGTGTAGCAAAACAACGCGATCCTGGTATTTTTACTGATCCATTGATTTCAGTCGATGTAGACAAGAGGATACAGTTTGTTGTAGATATCGTTACTGTGTTTTATTATTTAAAAACCGAACAAGAGTTCGCTTACTGCAAAATTAAGCTTAAAAATACTTGATTCTTAGTAGCCAGGTACTGCAAACATATTAGTTAAGTATATAGCTCTGTATAGGATCGATATCATTCTATCAGATAATATATAAACACTGAACCTCAGGTTAATCAGAAATTGTATTTAGTGAAATGCTAGACCAATGCCACTTTAACTTTCATTATGTCCCATGCATTAGGCTTAATTATTAGTTCTTTCATATGTAGACTTTCAGTATCAAGTGTTGTCTTCAAAGCAAACACGAGGTTTTGTGGTTAAATTTATATTAAAGGAAAACAAAATCAAAGGCCCTTAAATCTGAGGCTACAAGAAATGAAAAGCTAACTATAAGGCAAAATCTCCCTCTTCAGTCACGCCGGCCCGGGGAGCTGTAGCCCCACCTTTTGCTGTTGTCTCATAACCTGGGTTGTGGCATTCCACCAGTAGAGAAATTTATTTTGATCTATGTTTAATATAGAGCTCATTTGAAATGAGCGGGGCAAAACGACAACTATCAGGTAGTCTTCTTTTAGATTCCAGTTAACAGAGTGGGAATCTCTGGCTGGTTGGGGGGTTGGGGGGGGAGATGGGCTCTTAGATGTTATATATCCATCAGCAAGATATCAATTTTCTTCATCAAAAGTGACTCTTTACAAATATCTTCCTAACTTGGGTGAAAACATAACTATTCTCGCGGCCTTTTGCCGTGTCCAAAGCTAACGATTTGTTAAAATGTCTCGTCTTGCATATCATTATAACTGACATATCCACCCTCTTACATACATCATAGGTTGCATCACAGTAGCGGCATTTTGTTTACATTATAGATGTAAGATTTTTTATTATACGAGAGCTTCGATTCAAGTAAGTCGTCAATTAAAACCACTTGCCGCGCTTTCTGTTTAGATATTGGGGCAAATAGAATATTTAGCATACCGATTCACCAACGCTTTTCCTTTCCCATGTTACCACGTTCATGTTGAGTAACCTTTTCTCGTCATACTCCCGAGCACTAGGAACATTAGTCATTTTAATCTGTTTCGATAACTGCGTAGTAACTACGTATATCCTTGCAAATCAATTCATTTCGATAAATTTTTTGATGGTAATATAACATGATCTTTTTCTGTATTATAAAGTGTCAAACAAGTCTGTTAGGCCGCCCTCTGTTTCTATAATTTGTAATTTGTTTCAATCAATGTGTCCAATTTATAGTCATGTCAAAGTGAAAGATATTTCAAGAGAAAGCAACATTGCGAGTCTATGTAATGTCAATGGTATATTATACATTCTAAAAAGCATGACATAATGCTTCTACCCAGTCCAAAAGAAATTTCACTGTTTTTGAGAAGCCATTGGATGATAAAAAAAACAATGAACAGAAATTAACCCAGCTGAAAATGTCTAGGAGTTTGTAGATGCACCTGATAACATCAAAGATTAGCTTGTCGCTGGGAAACCTTCCATTCGGTATGATAGTTGAAAATTCCAGGATTCTGCTATTCAGCTATTTCCGAGAGGGGACATTTTTGTTCATTTGTATCATAAAATGAAACCTGAAAAGCAGGATTTACATTATAAAGTTATCTTTCAGTTTACACATTATGTTGCAAAATGCTAATATTACTTCAATGAATGCGTATGTGCTCAAATCTATAGTAGTTACTAGTTGTACATTATCATAATAGACGAAGTAAGTAGGGGTCCTATCCGAATCAATATTGTTATTCTAGATGTGCCATGGGATTAGATTCCATTGAGTGTATGACTCAGAGCTTACTGGTTGCTCGTTTGACTATTTTTCCAACGTTTTCAAACAGTGATATTAAAGGTCTTATTCCTTGTAGGAAAAACACCATCACACGGTCAAAATATGCTGCCTATAATACTCGTTTGCTATGTACTAGAAATCGTTCCACAGTCAGTAAATAATACCAATATTCCTTCCTATTAAATAAGCGAAACTGGTTTTTATTAAATTTAGCCGCTTCTCTGTTTCATGTCACTCAGAAAGTGCCAATGTGACCTTGATAAGAGCTCTCCATTATTCTTTGTCTTCTAGTACCCTCATGATGGTATCCAGTGAACACCCCATGCTTTCCATTATATCTCCTCGTCATCTCTTCGGTGGTCTGCCCATTCCTCTTACTTCTTCAACGACCATTGTCATTCTATGGATGACCTTCTCATTTTGTGACCAAAGTATGCCACTTTTCTGCGTGCGATGTCCTGCAGCAGCTTCACATTGTAAACATATGATTAAATATCGTCGGATCCACTTGAAAATGTATGGGAGTTCAAAGTAAAGGCTTTAATACGATTGACTGAAGTTGACGTCCTGAAAGAAGAACTGTCCTTTCGTAAAAGGCAAAGTAGCGAATACAAAGATCATAAATGTCTTCCATGTTGTTTGACAGCCACAAATTATGATAAAAATTTATATTGCTCTCAAAAGTACTGGTTTAGTATTCTTTGTTGCATCAAAGTTAGCCCAATAAAAAAATAATTTAATATTCCTCTATTTATCTGCTTTAGTGTCTTAGAATCTAGTTTTGTTCCAGTTTTCTTTAAATGTCGATCAAAAAGTGTCATATATTCCTGGCCTTACTTGAAAGTATTTGTAGTCCCTTTCTCTAAATAAACTGGTAATCAAACTTCCATTTGTAACAGAAAGTTCTTGTGTGTACAAACTTGCAACGGTTCTTTCTTGAAAGTGATGCATTCTTTGATTAGTGTAATGATTCGTCAATTACAACGGAAGCTACTCTGAGGAGACTGATTTGCAACAAATTATTTTCATTCTAGAACAAAGATGTGATCTCGCTCTTTTCAATTACAAATTCGCCTCTGAAGATCCAGTCAAGCATGGCAAAGACGCTTGAACCATTACTGGCTTTAGCTAACCTTTGATGACCTAAATACTATCCTGGGCATTTACTATTTCAATACCAACAAATCTCCAAAATACTGTTTCAAATTTATGCATTCATAACTCACTCTTCATATTATTTGTGTTATGTATCCCATGTTAAAGTGGGATATGAATTTTATTACATTAGTCAGCATAGATTTTGGTTATGTCATTTCACTGTCAATAACACTGTCACTTACTATGTGAACAGATTTCCTAGGTAACTATTTCAAGATGATTATTTCTTCTTGAAATTTAACGTATCAAGCTTTTCGTAAACCTTATTTTTTGACGTAGCCTTTATTTGCCTCAGTTAATTTATCGTTTTGTTACAGCACAAGTTTTGCAGTTTCTTTTTCTATGAAAACTTGACAGGTTTATGACTTAGACCCCTTGTTACTTGTACGATATTTAACAGACAGTAAATCTACTTCTGAGCAATATCCTATTTAGTTAGACAATGTTTTCCATTTAAGATAATTACGATGGAGACAAGAAATTACAAAATTAGTCTAAACTCATTAAGATAAGGTACAGTCGAGTCTTAACTTTTATCTGTTTGAGAAACAAAAAGGGGATTAGTACTACCTAAATGTTATTTTAAAGAGCAAAGTAGCGTCTTCGCTTGGATAGCTTAAGTAATTTTTGTTAAACATTCCACGGAGCACCAAAGTCTTGTAGAATAAATGAACTCATGAAACAATTCTCAATTCGGTCATGCAGGGTCACTATTAAGAATATTTTCAAGTTTGCCACACTAACCCTAACTGCCATCTAGTAGAAATGGAGTTCAAACAAATGCGTGGACAATCCACGATGCCACGAAGTATGGAGCTTTGCTTATGACCTATTTGTCAAACAGACAAGAGATTGTGTTCAGATTAGGACCCAGGCTTATACTCAAAAACTAATTGTCTTGAAATCGAAATGAAGTTTACCTTTCTGGGGTTACTTAAACGCGTGCAATGAAACGTCTAGCTACATGTAGGACAATGCGTTTAATACCAACAAGTGCGTGCAAAAACATTAAACGTCCGTATAATCGCACGTGATATTCAAAATACAACACAGATGGTGACTTTATTTGCAACTTGATCTAACAAGTTCAGCTGCCAATTCAGCGGCAGGAAAAGTGGAAGAAATAAGAGTAATGCTATGATTGTCTAATTTCTTCTTTCGATCTTAAAATCAACCGAGGTTTATAGATAACTAGTACGTTTTATGTCATGAAAGTTAAGATGTTGAACTTGTCGAAAAGTTCGTGAGAAAGAACATTTTATATCTGAAAGACTCAACATATCAAACGTAGTTTTATGCTTTAGGAAGGACCATTTCTTCAAAAAGAAATCCAGTTATGCAAACTATGCTTTGGCTAAGGAACCAATTTGCATGTGAATTGTCTCTTCAACTGATCTCTCAAATGAACCACCTTTTCTTTGTGTTAGAATACGAAGATGATACTGTTTTATTACTTGTTATTAAATAATGTAGAGAGAGCATTAATATACAGTATTTCAATTGGATAAGACTTGTCAGGCTCTTAAGGCAGCTAGTAGGGATGGAATTCGTCAAAACGTCAGGCAGTATGAATTTGCTTTGCAGTTGTTGATGTTATTTGTATCAATTGAACTAGCTCTGCTAGATTAGAAAACCAAATGAGTCCATGCTCTTTTAAACATATTCGGGTTCCTCAGGGTGACACTTAGCACAAACCTTGCTTAAAATTTAAATATTTGTTAATATTTGCTCTCCGTAAGGAATTCAGTCTTGTGTTACCCTACCTAAAGTTTGAAGATGAACTAGTCCTATTTAACTACGAGAATTAATGCAGACAGTCATTTAGATAAACTTGAAGACTATAAATAACCTATTGACCTCAAAAGTAACAGCAAAATTGAATTACCATCCCCACTACCTTTGTAGAAGCTATGAGCGGTGAATAGCTTTACTCCGCTATAGGCCATATCGCACCTGCCCGTTTCAAGCTTGGATAAAAGGTGTGGATTTACAAGAGGGCATCCAACAGTCAAACACCTCTCCTAAACTTGATGTAAATTATCAACGAGTATACTTTGACGTAATACTACGGCGTACCCCGGAAGAGATGCGCGGTAGAGGAAGTGGGACGTGGGCATACTGAAAATGCCGGAAAGCTAATACCAGCTACGGCGACACCACTTAAAGTGCGACAAGCTGAGAAAGCAGAAGTGGTAAATGATTTGAGGTATCTTTTGGCGATGATTACTTTATCACTGGAGGACTTAAAGCAAAGTCCTGGGGAAATTTCTAAAACTGTCCAAAATTTGAGGATCAAATACAATGACAATAAAACTGAAAATTGTGCTGCTTAACTCCTTGACACAGCGCTTTACGCTATAGTAAATCCACTAGTATGTTAATATGTTGCAACTATCAACCTTACAATCGTTTTCAAAATGTAAATGTAAAAAATTGCATAAAGCTTTTTGCATTAAGAGTATCACTATATGTTGTGTTTCAATTACGACAATGCTAAAGATGTTGTAACTGGATACCACTTTAAAACAAAGTGCTGAATCAAACGACAGTCGACTTGTAATGACTTGGTATTGTTGGACCTCTGAATTATTGTCTTCAGGCATCTGTAGCCTAAACGTCTCTTTGTAATCTCTACAACTAAGAGTTCAAAATGAGGTGGAAGGCAGCTGCCATGCTCTTGTAGAGAAACTACTCATACTGGAACGAAAACAGATCACGATAACTAATGATTAGAAATTAACTGAATCGCCTAGCACTAGGTGCATAGATTTTCTCCTATCTCAACAACAGAATGTCTGACAGCATCGGAACTACTTTTTGGCACGTCTGCATGATAAGTTACATGATAAGTACAAGAGGAACTGAACACTTACAGATTTCAGGCTTTGATCTGAAGCAATATCGCCAGCTTAAGTTCAGATATGGCATATAAATTTTAGGAATGGGTGGGAGAGTGCTAGTGAATTTGAAAAATCAAATCCTGTGAACTTTAATAACAGGAAGTATGAAACACACCACACCTAGTTGACCTTGATGACGGTTCTGATGACTTCATACCTATTAACTAAGTTAAGGAATAGATATTACATAGATTTGAACCTAATGTTATCGTTAAATGTTTTTGATTATTAGATTTAACGTCTCCTGATATCTTTACTGTACTTTCATATAATTGTATTTAGTTTTATTTCGAAGAAACGCCAATAGTAGATAAAGAATGCTTTACAAATTTTAAATAGTCGAGTTTGGTCTTCAAGTACGGAATGTTCAGTACTTAGAATTAACCGAAAATCCTTTAAAGTTGGGTGTACATACATGGTGTGAAGAACGTCTTGATTAGATGTTACTGAAGTTTAGAAGTTGTTCCGATGCATTTTTGGAGTGTAAATCTGTTAAATTCATGATTTAAATGTTTTCTCTTTTCTTCGCTCAGATGAGCGCTATTGTCGACCAATGCAGGGAAGAAATGCGCAAAAGAAGTTGCCAGCGAGTTGTTGCTGGCCAGATTCAGATGAAATCACGTGCACCTTATTCAGTTCAATATGCCAGGAAAGTAAGACAACCACGTGCCATGATATGTATTCTAAGGGCCTGTTTATATGAGTCGGGCCAGCCCCCCTAACCGAGATGACTCGCCCAGGGGAGATGACTTTAAGTTGTGTTTATATGGTTGCAGGTCATCCCGGCCAAGCGGGCTGGCTTCGCATCCATTCAAGCTGGCGTGTAAACAGTTACCTCGCGCTTGCGCAAAATAGGTATTTTCATCTCGGTCAACCAAACCAGTCCGCCTGGCAGTGTTTATACGATCTCACATCACCGGGATCCCGCCTACCTTATTTGCTGATCTCGGTTGACCGGGCTGGAAGGAAGTCATTGTTTACGCAGATCTGGCCTAGGCGAGCCAGCCCAGTCAGGCGGCTTGCCCCATATAAACAGTCCCTAATTTACATGTCCTCTTTCCAGTTATTAGTAAACCTCCAAACATGGTATTCATAACGGTTCAGTATTGCCAGTTACCTTGGGAAGGATCAGAATGAAGTCAATTCGGAAAAAGCATCCAAAATATTTTGCTACGCTAGTGCAGTTTGATATCGAATTTTGCGCCTACTATCGGTCATACAACCATAATCTTCCGAAGCGACGAAGGCTACTGTATATTATCTATTGCGATTCAGTTTGCGTTATTTTTTTTCGTTTTCTCTGCACCAAAACTACACATTATGTACATAGAGCTGGGGGATCGTTCTTCCTCAACGTGCCCTTCTAAACAAAAGACCTGAGAATTTTCTCTCGTTACATGTCATGACTTTAATGACGTGTTTCATCTACGCTTTACATGTCAAACCAGTTTTCGTCGCGACAAAATGCCAAGCTGTATGGATTAAGAGAGGTTTAAGGAGCTTGTGAAGTACTGAGTTATTTTGACCATTGAGGAAGGCTTGCGTGCAAATGACATCAGAGTTATCCACCTTCGCAAGTAGGTCTTCAATGACAAATGACATAGCACAAGGCAACCTAGCAATGAACTCTTTCACTGCAGGACAACTGTTTTGAAACGTGATCCATATAACAAGGAAACAAAGTATAGTTGTGACCGTAAGGACCGGCAGAATTATGTCTGAGTGCTACTCAAATAAAGCTTCGAAACATAGAATAACTCTCAATGTTAAGCTGATTCCGTATCTCGTCTTGTCAAGTACAGATATGTGATAAGTGCATGCTAGCGCGTGGCGTCCACAGGAGGTCACGGTTCTATTGAAAGGTGAAAATAGAGTAGGGTACAGTTGACTCAGGATGATGTTGGTATAAAGAGGAAAATTTTTGTGAAATGTACTATTTGGTGATAGGAAATATACGTTTCCGTAATATTTGATTATTGATATTTTACGTCATACGCGTTTGGACTAAATTTTTGAATCTCTGGAGTGAGAATCAAAGAAACGTGCGGTGTATATTGTACACGTAAAGAACTGTGAGGAATTGTGTACCTACCACGCAAAAAAGCTTAGAAGTACATGAATTTTGGGCAGATGTGAAGCTCGGTATGTAGGTCGTACCTCTCAAAGATTGGATGGCAGGATCAAAGAACATGTTCCAGCCACTGTACGCCAAGCATCAATTCCTCCTAGAGAACAGCCATCTCGCGTTTGCAAAGCGAAAATGACTGCCAAAACATTCGATTCTGAAATAGGCCAACATTTACTAGAAAATTCAGAATGCACCAAAATGTATGAGGACGAGAATTTTCGGATAATTGGCACAGCTTGATCGTCCTTTCGCCTAAGTGTATTGGAGTCTGTCTACATCTAAACAAGAAAACCAGTACTCTGTAGGCAGAAATAGTTTTATCACTTGGGCTCTTTCAATAATGTTTTGTTTCTTTATTTCCTCTTTCTTTGTTTCCATTCTTGTCTAGGATTGGCTAGTTTTGCTACATGTTTCGTATAAATAGGTTGCCATATACATATACTTTCCTTTCTGACGTTTCATACTCTGGAGAGTGTCAGACAAAAAAAGCTTTTAGGTATGCTTTTAGCGCAATGTCGCAAATTTTCAAGGCGATTTTGAAGTTTTTTACCACAAAAAGATTGTTAAAGATTTTTTAAAGAATGTGTTGACATTACCTGTCATTAAATAGGTAAACGTGCGCTTCTGCACTTCGTACGGTGTATTTTGTACATGTAAAGAACTTTCTAGAAGGTTCCATGGCCCTGTTTCCAGAACTTTCTAGGCGAATTTCAAAACCTATATAAAGCGACATTTTCCTCATTTTCTTGTCTTGCTTATTGTATATGTATTACTTAGTTCTAAATAAACGTTAATTACAAAATCCTGTGTTTGTTATTATTCGACTATCGTCCAAAATACAACACTTTTCTAGAGAAAAAAATGTATTAAAAGTTTTGACTTGCTATGATGAACAATTATGGTTGGCCTTGTGCTACTCTTAGGGCATACAACTAGATTTCACTGTCTAAGTAATTATTGTTTATGGACTGTGCAAAATGATATGCGTTGTCCGTGATGCATGCTAAATTTGACATCAATTGATATTTACATCAAGATAGTCAAAGGTTCGAATTCTCAATCATAGTTTACATGATAGGAAACAACCGTCTTATTTCTTCCATGATGTCAAGGAGTTAGCCAGATAAGCAATGTTATCTGTAGCATGTTATTACGTTTTTAGCCGTCCTGAAATTAAAGCATCTAGTGAACGTGTTTTAATAACCAAAACTATAATTTCAACTCCAAGCCGTTGTTGTTTTGCCTTAAAACAATGCTAGCCACCATTTAAAAAGCTTTATTACATCGTTAGATATCTTGACATTTTATGATTTGACAATCGAAATCAACAAGGAAATGCTATTCGAACCCTCTATCACATCAGAAATTTAACAAAGCCTGAAAAAGCCTTTATTTGATACTTCTATACCCTGAAAATACTTTAATAATTTAGGATGGATTGGAGTCTGGGATAAATATGCTCTCACTTCTACTGATTAGAATAATGTAGAGAGCATCCGATGTAGAAAATCGTAGTAGTATCAATCACCAATTCTCCCCCGTCTACCGACAAATACACGCACTCATTTCTATCTGCAGCTGCCTGATATTCCCATTTGCTTGAAGCATGTTACTACGATGAAGCATCCTCTAATGCTTCAAACGTCGGCATGAGAATGAAGTACAAAATGACATATTAGACTGCCGCGAAGAATATTCGGAATCAAAAGCCCAGATTGAAATCACTGGTCGTTCGTAGATTGTAAAATATTATCATATCTTGCTTTAACTAATTTAAAGCGAAAAATGATTTCTGGCTCTTCTATTTGTTAATATTTTGCAATCGATTTTTACTTTGAGGATTCTCATACAGCGTTCATTTTTTTCTTGCCATTCTGTATTGATCGTAAAAGGGTCTTTAAGTAACCATTTGTATAAATTTTTCACCTCAAGCTTATGACGCAATAGTTGGCAGCTTTAAAGGACACCGAAGTGTAGGTAGAGATAAATCGTGGCTGTCGAAAGTATTGTTAGTAGGTATGAACTTTCCTACTAGAGCGTGACTGCCCAGGATGACTGTGTCTGGTTAATTTTCCAAGATAACAAATAAGCAAGGAGAGAGATTTGAACTAAGACACGACACTGAAGATAATAATGTCCCATCTGCTTGGTAGGACTCAACGAAAAAGTGGCTCAACATTTTTCTATTTTCCTGTCAAATTTAGCAAACTTGTCTAAAACTGCCCCTCGTTTGTTAATTTTGTTTATTCATTATCAGACACACTTGTTGACGCAGCCAGTCACTTTCAACTGAATAGTTAGAAGACCGTACACGTAGGGGTATTGCGAAAGATTTTTTCTGACTTAAGATTTATTTTGAGACAGTTTTTATCATTTTCCAACTGTGCCGCTATTGTCTGTGCAAGTGTACACTTGCAATCTTGGCAAGGGCATAACATTTTATACAATTTAGTGAGCATAACGTGTCAAAAATCAGGTCATTTTAAATTAGTTGCACGCTTTCTAGTTAAGCATCAACCAAGCTCGGTTGAGGTCAAGTACACTTTAGGCTAGGAAGGATTAAGAGTGGAGCCAATTGAGGAGCAGACATTGCACTCTTCACGAAATTAAGAATTATGAAGTGAGTATGTTAGCAGAAATTAACACTTAAGACGGGACAAGTGTCTTGTAGACCAATTTAGGATTATTAAGTACCATGTTACCACTGTGTTCTACATGTACAGGGAAAAACTCTATCGTGTCTTATCGGAGGATTTGTGGCAAAAAGTGAGTGGCAAAAAAAGTTAGATCGCTCGCACATTGCAAATCAATTTGTCTATCTATTTACGTAACGACGTCCTATTGAACATCACAGAGTAGACGGGTCTGAGTGTGGCTGAGGCAATACGAAAGGCAAAAGACAAACCTTTGCGGGGGTAGAAGGGTGAACTCAGCAAGCAGTGTGTCCTAACGACCGAATCGATCATGGGATGAGTGAGTGAGTTCTTCACCAAAGGTATCCTATTGTATCTCCCAGAAATAACAGTAGCAGTACAGCTTAAAGTAGTGTGCTCTGTATTTGAAGTCATAATTTCCTCAAATTACTACAAATATAATGTAATGTTAAAGAGTTGGAATTTGCCAAATCCTTATGAGAATTCATTGTTCCTTACACTTAAAAGTTGATCTCAAAGCTGCCTCAGTGACGTCATCAGTGTTTATCATATATGCATATTTATCAGCAAAGTACCAAAAGATTCTTTATTTAGTACACAGTCCTGTGACAGAGTGCCACTCTTTAAATTAGCATAGTTATTATAACTTAAGCCTTTTGATGTTGAATAATAAAAGTCCAATTAAATTTGACCTTTGGTTAGACCCATTCACAGTAGATGTCGGAGTCGTGAGTGGATGTATTGTTTGCTATCTTGGCTAAACCCTAACGTTGAGCAACGTTTTCTTCACAAGTGTCACATTGTCAAACAGATTGCCACACAAGTTGACTGTATGGAACCCATTAATTGTTTCTTTTGTGATTGACAATTGAAAACTAGATACAAACGGTGTGATAGCACAGCAGAAAGAATTTGAATAAAAATTTTTAAAAAATAGATTTGGTAATTTCATAACTTCAGACTCAATTCAACACGATATCTCTCGGGGTTTTCACGAAAGCACTTTACAGGGGACGCCGAAAGGAATAAATGCTAAGCGGGGGTGGGGCAATGTTTTGATAAAAAGGCCCTTGCATTATTAGAATTGCCATCATCGACAACCATACAAAGGGAATCGTGATAATAATGATAGTATTGTTGACCCGAGAACGAGAATTGAAATATTGACATTCAATTATAAGCTCAAATAATTGTTATTTATGTTTTTACAAATGCCGGGTTACTTGAACCCATAATTAAATAAAAAATGCAAATGTATAGGCTGTCAAGTCAAAGAAAAACGATTACAAGAAAACAAGTCAAAATAATGTAGCACCTGATGTCATACGCCTTACGTTTTGTGATTTTCCAGTAGCTGTCTTTTGTTTCAGACAAAGCAAGGACTTCTAAAACAAAAGACACCTACTTCAGTTTATTGACTTGCCATTAACAACACTATTTTTAAGAAAGAATCACTGACTTTCAGCCAAGAAATGTTTGGCTCTCAACAATGTCCTGCCTTCTTAAAAGTAGCCTGGTTAGGCAACCTGTCAATCCGCATAGAAACACAGGTTAAAAAAAAGCTGTGGTAAAATGGTTTTCTGCTGTCAAACACTGAAATGTTTTCAGGACCAGGAATAACTCGCCACTCATTTATTTCTAAGGATTGCATTTCCACAACACTGAAGAATCATAGTATATGAATTTCTGTGCTGGTGTGACACTTGGTATGTAGGTCGCACTACACGAAGATACGTTAACAGGATTAAACAACATGTTCAGCCAGTGTACTATAAGCATCAAGTCCTCCTAAAGAGGATCCAAGATGCACTTGCAAAAATATAATTAAACTACCGAAACTTTCAGTCTGCCATAGGCCAAAATTTACTAGAAACTTCACAATGCTAAGAAAAATATATAAGGATGAACGATAATAATTAGATAATAACATCGTCCTTCCATCTAAATATATTAGAGCCTGTCCACAATACAGCAACACAACCAGTACCCTGCATACAGAAAGAGTCCTTTTTTCACTTGGATGCTTCCAGTGAAGCTTCCCTTTCTGTTTTCTTTCTGTCACTTTCCTTCTCATAAAAGGATGCAAGTACATTTGATGGACAATGTCGCAAATTTTCAGGGTGATTTTCGTGCTTTGTACCACAAATAGATTGATGGAAGTGAAAAGTAAGAGTAGAATGAAAATGAGCCTTTGCCACTGAGCAAGTGTAAAAATACCATAAATGTGTGTTGACAAGAACATACTGAACAATAATTCTATGAAACATGGGGCGAGAAGTCTTATTGCCGTCTTGAAACTAAAACTGAATCGCGTCAAGTAATATAAAAATAAGAGTATCGACTTTGTCCTGAATATCTCTTTGTTCTCCGTTGTATTAGTCATACCGATCCTTATATCAATTCCACGAAATCGCAAG
>JANTCA010079535.1:0-14694 GCA_024741275.1 Chironex yamaguchii
TACAGAGTCATTATATTTTAGGTGAACAAGTTCCATCAACATTTGCAGCGTCTTCGGCCCTATCATCTGAAAATGAAGAAACAGAACAACCAGGCCCTCCTGCTTCGAAACGGCGATGAACACGGAAAACAAAAGCAGCAACAAGAAATATTCAGATAGTGAAGAAGGACCCAGTATTGAGATATCTGCAGAGAGCAAAGAGCTGAATTATATATTTTTTGGTGACTCCTCCAGCAGTGATAGCGAGTTGGAAAGCGACGAGTTTGACTGGATGTCTTCAACCACAATACTTGTATATACGGATTGGTATGGTAGATTTAGAAAAATTCAAATATGATTTGCTATAATTTTTATTGCTATGACTGCGGGTTTGATACCAGGATAGGCCCAGTCACACAAAAACAAGTTTTAACAACGCTTCCACATGAAGGAATACATTTCTGTACTGGAAACACCATTTGGGCAACAAAAAATAAGTAAAATCAAAGCAAAACATCGTTCTAGGCCATGATGATGTCATTTCTAAAAATAGCAATGTTGGTAAAAATTAATAAAATATATATCAATCGATAGCCCTTGTTGTGCTGAATCAAAATATGCAAGTATTTTTGAAAATGGATGTAAGGAAACCGAGAAATCGCAGGTAGAATGGATAAATTTCTTGTTCTCTGATGTCATCAAATTAAGGCACTTCAGGTGGTCAAAATCCAAAGCCATCTTGGATTTGAAATCTACAGGGTCGATTTGGTAGGAATCAGTAATAAAATCTGAGGTTGGCAAAAATTCAGTCACTTACATGGAATTCCCTGCCTACTACATTTTACAGGAAGGGTTGTGCCTGAGGTCAATGCCTTTAATCCAACGTAGTCAAAATTGAAGAGCAATCTACAGGATCAGCTTTACTTTACTTGGCCTCTTTTGAGCAACATAGTTCAAGCATTGTTGTTAGGCCTTCAATCTCTTGTCCATGTCGGTCTGGATCCTCTTTTTGAAGATCATGTTTTCTCTTTTCAAATAATTGAAGAAGTTCTTGGTCTTGTTGTACACATGCTATGATGGACACATCACACTGTTGAAGTAGTTCAGCAAAAAGGCAACAAATGAATTCGTGAGAATCATCATGCTCACGTTTTAAAAGTGATATTAGCGTGTCAATAAATCCTTCGTCAACAAGATTTCCGATGACTTTTGTTGAATTGCTTTCTACGTCTTGCGCTAACAGCCCACGAATAAAAAATGCAGTTTTAATACGAAGTTTTAATATGCTGGACTTCAAAGCTACATGTAACGCCTCAAACCCTCTGTGCCGGTGAAATTGTTCTCCTGCAATGTCAGAAGACTTAACCAGCCCTGACAAAGCGTACATAGCTTTCACTCGCACGATGTCTTCCTCGTCAGAAGAAACCAGAAGAAGTAAAATAGGTACAGCTCCAAGCTGGGTGGCGGCAGCTTGGCAAAAAGGGTTGTTTTGTGTTGCAACGGCAACAATCTGGGCAGCTCTCCAACGTAAACTTGCATATGGGCTGCAAAGATGTTGAATCACAAGTCTAAAGCCTCCAAGTAGGTGCAAATCTTTCGCATTATCTGCCCTTTCAACAAGAAAATCGAGCTCCTCAAAAGCATTTTCTCGCTTTTGCAATGCACTGTCATCTAGATTCGCCGTGGCGTCAACTTCTCCCAACAGTTTCGTATGTTCCTTTAGTCTCATAATATCGTCATTTTGCAAGATTCCTTCCATTGCTTCTGATAGCCATTTCCTTCTCTCGTTATCCATTGGGGTCATATTACTTTCCCATTCTTTTGTCTCTTGCTCAGAAAGCCGAAGTGTAATATTCAAGAGGTCCTTAAAACTGGTGGGAACCGTTTCTTCTTCTCCCATTGCAACAAGTTCAAAATGTACTATCGCTCCAGCGCCAGTCACAAGCGATTCACTATTTTACGATAATACTTTACGTCTTATTACTTTCTTTTGCCTGCAGTACTATTCTAAATTCGTGCTTATAACAACTCAAAACTTTTATACATTTCGACCTTATTTCTGCATTTCTCGTGTATCTTACATTCATATAGTCACATTAACCTATATTCTAGAAGTTTCCAAGTAAAGACTCGAAGATTCGCCTATGGAACATATTATTTCAGCCTCGTTCTCAAAAACAGACCAAAGAGGGAAGTTGGAAGAGTCGGGTTGATAATGTGAGCCCAACTTAAGTAATTTCCCCCAATATGCAAGTTATATGAGATGGAAATATCTTCAGGTTAAAAAATGAGACATATTCACTGATCGGTGAATAATATTTACTTAATATCTTATGCTTTTCTTAGCAATATTGATTACACGCAAATAATGTTTCAAACTAATAACATCATCTGCTATTTTCATACTTGAAGACGAGCGTCTGCACCCTACCAATAATTACTTGGGCCTTAGTAACTCTAAAAGCCTGCCTTTAGTTTTAGGTAAGAGTGCCCGTGGAAGGAAAAGGTAAGACTTTTACTAATATGGCAACACTATGCAGGTCAAGCCACGGGAGCTTTTTAGGGATGGGAGCAGTCGTATTAACTTTTTCTTTGTTTCTTACAGAGGCGTATAGGGTTTGGGTTTATCAGAAATTTTAACATTACGATGAAGAGAAAGAATAGCATACTTCTGATAGAGATATACTCACTATTGTAAGGTAGAAAAAGACAAATTTACAGCAAAGTTTTATTTGTTTATTAAGGGCTATTTCACAATCATACAAGTGTTACATAATTACGAAATTCTAGTTCCAAACCTCGATCATCTTAATCAGCACAACACTACAGAGTATCCAATCACTATTTGCCAATAAAGGCAGAAGAGATAAAAAGAGACAATTTTTTATCAGCTAGTCGTTTGTACTCTTTCATAAGAAAGTCGTACTCCTTGTATGAAAGGTTAGCTTGAGCAAATGTCCTGAGTAGGGAAACCTACTGGCGTTACTTAAGCAAATAACCAAGTTCTCTTCCAACGTGCTTGCCCTAACACTGAATTAAATCACCCGAGTTGTTTAAATATGGGTTTTGATCATCTAAAGCCAATGCCCTGGGAGACAAAAGTCATGCCTGTGCGCCATTTCTTACCGTCTTTGGTACTTCTATATTTTGATCGGCTTAAATGCTACCAGTTTTGTTTACATCGCTACTTCTTGCCCGATGTATGCTACGGTTTTTGTTTCCTATAGTTGGCGTCCTGTTGTGAAGCAAATCCGCAGACTACACCCGCTCTAGCCTTAGAATTTATATACCCAACCACAGATATCTTCATGTGCTCTACAAAATGCGGACCTCTCACTTATGCAGTTCACTGTGCATGTTCACATTAGAGGCATTTAATATTGTTGGTCACCCAACTTCCAATTCTGGTCTCAGACTTCAAATATTTCCCTGTTATTATGAGAATGGAACTTGACCGTGGTTGTTAATTTGTCAAGACCATGAGTTCTTTTACTTGTGGTCCTAAAAGGTGGACATCATTCGATTCTACAATAACTTTAAAGATGAAAAACTGTAAACACAACCAGCCAATCCACATTCTATGGAAGAGCTTTTGCTTAATAAACAAGCATACCAAATTCAATTTAGATAAATAGGACTTTTAAATCCAATATTAAGGTACTTTGTTTTTATAGGTTTGAGCTTAAGGTATTAATTTCAAATTTTAGGAGTGGTATGGACTCCCTTTGGACACTATTGTTTAACAATCAATTTGTAAAATTGAAGATTCGTTTAGTTTGGTTAAGTTCGTGACACACGCATGTTATTTGTCTCTGACTGATACGTTCTGGATACAACAAAATGGCTACAAGGAAACGTAAAATGGACGTCTGGAAAACGTCGTAAAATCTGAAAATGGCTGCAGAACTATACCTCACACTGCTTCCAAGCTTCGATCCTTACAGTGACCCAAGTAACCTAGGAACTCGCCGGAAAAGCTGGATCAAACGCTTTCATACTTTCATCAAAGCGGCATACATAACAAACAGGATTCAGCAGAGAGCATTACTCCTATACCAAGCAGGACCTGACGTACAAGAAATCTTTGATATGCTTCCAGACACTGGCCGAGATGATGAATTTGATAGAGCAGTTACAGTGCTCACAGGATATTTTGCTCCAAAGCAGACCACTGACTTTGAGATTTTCCGTTTTAGACAAGCTAATCAACTACCTCAAGAATCTCTTGATACTTATCACACTCAATTGCGAAAATTAGCACAAACATGTCAGTTCCATGCAGATCACTTAGATCAGGAAATTACACAACAAATAATACAGAGATGCTCCAGCTCCTCGCTCCAAAAATACACCCTAAAAACAAAAGACGTCACATTGAAAGACCTCTTGCTGAAAGGGAAGTCAAACAAAATCTGCAAGCAACAAGCCCACGAAATGGAAAAGGCAAGCTCCAGTCAAAACATAAACCCCGGCATGCAAGCAATGCACATCAGACATGCTGCACCCAAGTCCACCAAACCTAGACAATCAAATTTTCAACCAAGTGGGAAATCGCAAAGACAACACACTAAAAAGACCTGTTATAAGCGTGGATTTGATTTCCCCATCACCATGGCCCGTGCCCAGCACAGGGTAAAACGTGCAACTACTGCAACTGAAAAAATGACTTCACCCAATGCTGTAAACAACAAGCTAAGAAGCAAGAAGGTTCACACAGTCAAAACTCAAGCATCCGGCACAACCACAGATGAAAGCTCTGATGAGTATGTTTATTCCATGGACCAAAAAATGGAGAAGACAAAGAAACTGGAAACTCCTCTCATTATCAAAGGACAAAAGGTTCTCTTTCTCATGGACACAGGAGCAAGTGTCAACATAATGGATAAAACATCATTCAATGAAAGCAACAGAAGGGCAGAGACACCAATCAAGCTCAAAAAGTCCAAAGTACAACTTTACGCATATGGATAAAAAACTCCTCTCGAAATGATTGGAATGTTCAAGGCACCAATCAAAACGAACAAGAGAATCATGTTAGCGACATTCCACATTGCAAAGCAAGTGCACGAGAATCTCCTCAGCCCAACAACTGCTGAGAAGCTGAATCTTATCAAGATCAACATCAATCATGTACAAGAAGGCAAAACACCGAAAGAATACAAGAAGCCAAACCCACATGACCTAGAAGTCAATATCCAGTCAGAGGAATATGTCACTCACTTACTCGACAAACACAGCATCGTTTTCAAAGGAGTAGGCACTCTGAAAGATCTTCAAGTCAAATTACACATAAATTTAGATGTGAAGCCAGTCATTCAACCTAAATGTCGGGTGCCATTCCACATCAGAAAAAAAGTTCAAAAAGAATTGGACCGCCTTGAAAAAGACGACATTATTGAACAAGTGGATGGTGCAACCAATTGGGTCAGTCCCTTGGTGATAATCCCAAAGAAAAACACTGATGACATCAGAATGGGTATTGACATACGCCTTCTGAACACTTCAATAGAATGCACAAGACACCCTATGCCAACAACAGAGGAACTTATTACCGATTTGAATGGTGCGGCAATATTTTTGAAATCAGACCTGAAACATGGGTACCATCAGCTGACCCTGGCAGAAGAATCCAGAAACCTTACTATGTTTTCAACCCATAAAGGCCTGAGACATTATAAGAAACTCTGCTTCGGGGTAAATTCAGCTACAGAATGCAATATCTCAAACTATTCAAGACATTAAAAACACCAAAAACATGTCAGATGACGTCATCATTTTAGGGCAAATCTCAAGAGGAACACAACAAAGCATTCACTGCAGTTCTACAATGCTTTGAGGAAAATGGAATCACCCTAAACAAAGAAAAATGCTGTTTCAGCAAAACATGCCTGAAATTCTATGGACTCATTTTCCAAAAAGAAGGAGTGAGCCCAGATCCAAGTCTTGTTCAAGATTTTGTAGGTATACACACACCACAAAACGTTCACAAAGTATGAAGCTTGATGGGAATGTCTTAATACTGCTCCAAGTTCATCAAAAACTACGCATCTATCACAGAACCAGTGTGGAGACTCACCCATAAAAACGCAAAATTTGAATGGGGAGAGGATCAACAAAAAGCTTTTGAAAAATTGAAGAACACTTTACAATCACAACCAGTCATGGAATGCTTTGACGTCAACAAACACACCAAAGTAAGATGCGATGCCAGCCCAGTTAGACTCAGTGCAATACTAGTGCAAATGTCAACATGAGGATTATCAGATCGGAAAATCATTGCATTTTCTTCAGGATCTCTCACACCAGTCAAACAGAAATATTCTCAGATGGAAAAAGAGGCATTACCTTTAGTATGGGGAGTAGAACGACTCCATTTGTTTTTAAATGGTGCAAACAACTTTGACGTCATTACAGACCATAAAGCCTTAGAAGTTATCTTCAACAACCCAGCATCAAAGCTGCCAGTGTGAATAGAAAAATGGCAGTTACGACTCCAAAACTACAATTTCACAGTAAATTACAGGAAAGGAACTGAAAACCCAGCTGATCATATGTCACAGCAACATTCTGTCCAGATTATGATACGATTGCTGAGGAATATGTCAATTTTTTAAGTCTCAATGCCAGAGACAGAAACCGAAAAAGATCTTACACTTCAATCAACAATAAAACCCATTTCCAGCAAGAAGTGACACAAAATGGATCAAATTGAAGACACTGCAGTAAACAAAGACGAATTAACAACTCTGCACACAGTTCATCAAGACTTAACAGTCAAAAACGACATTGTTCTCAAGAATTCACGCATCATGATGCCAGCAACATTGCGCATCAAAGCAATAAAAGTTGCCCATCAATGAGGACATTCCGGTTTGACAAAAGCAAAAATGCTTATTCGCGAAAAGATACAGTTTCCAAACATTGACAGATATACAAAAGAAGTCATCAAAAAATGTACAGCTTGCCAAGCTACAGCACCAGAAAGCCACAAGGAACCAATGCAATCTATAGAATGACCACCTTCACCTTGACACACTGTGAAAGCTGATTTCTTTGGACCAGTTCCATCTGGCGAATATCTATTACCTGTTGTGGACACGTATTCACACTTCCTGCAAGTTGAGATTGTAAAATCAACATCAGCATCATGCATCATACCATAACTTGACAGGATCTTTGGAATGCATGGAATACCTGTAAAATTTATAAGCGACTATGGCCTCCTTTTAATGGAGAAGAAATCAGTCAGTACATGAAGACATGAGGAATTCAATTCAAAACAAGCACCGCCCTTTGGACAAGAGGAAACCCAGAAGTCGAATCCTTTAACTGACCTCTGAAAAAGCTCATTCAGACTTCAAAAGTTGATGGGAAAAACCAGAGAAAGGAACTTCACCTATTTCTGCTTAATTACCGCACAGTGCCTCATTGCACGACACAAATTCCACCAGCAACACTTCTATTCAATCGTGTAGTCTGTGCAAAGCTTCCAGACATCATCACAATGACAAAACCAGTAAACAGACACAAAGAGCTGCAAGAAAATGAAGCAAAAAGTTAAGCAAAAGCGAAAGCTTACTACGATCAATGCCAGCACATGAAGAAGTCAAGCATATGGAAAGGAGATCTTGTTCTGGTCAAACAAAGCAGATTTGACAACAAGCAGATTCAACCTCAATCCATACTGTGTGTCAGAGATTGCTGAAACAAAAATAACTGCAACTAGATCAGACCATAAGATTACACGAAACACATCATTCTTCAAAAAATGATAATTGGCCTGATAAAGAGAACATCCAGATCACAAATACCGACAATGAAATTGAATCGAGCGATGATGAAAATGAGGCCGAATCAGAGAGCAAGGTAGTTCATCAGTACCCTAAAAGAATCAGATGAATGCCAACATTATATGGAGAAGTTTATACCCAGTAAACTTTTATAATGATGAGAACCTGATTAGTACTATTTTCTTTATTAAACATTGTTAGTAATATTTTTCGAAGAAAAGGAGAGATGCTATGGAATCCCTATGGACTCTATTGTTTAACTACCAATTTGTAAAATTGATGATTCGTTTAGTTTGGTTAAGTTCGTGGCACACACATGTTGTTTATCTCTGACTGATACGTTCTGGATACAACAAGAAATTGTCTGTCAACTGAAGATTACTGGAGTTCAGTCGAAACTTGTCTATGAAATTGAAAAATTATTGTTTTTCTTAGATAACTAAAAGGTCTATCCATTGTATGATCATTTCGAAAAGTCAAACTGCTTAAATTTGAGCTATCAAACAATTTTGCTATTTGTTGTTAAAAGTGTTGCTAATAGAACAAAAAAGAAAATTCTACAAACTTTCTAGAAGCTTCATGTCAATAATACATTAGCATTGTTCTTGCTGCAGAGGAAAGGTTTCTAGAAAGTTCCAGATGTTCATGACAGTTATCAAACAAGTTTGTTATCTGTTGTCAAAAGTATTGCTTTTCAAACCATTAGAATATAACATATAATTGTCATTTCAAGGTGCAGAACGCAGGTGTTTTAGGAATGATGAACTCAAGTAAACAGTAAGCTACTTAATGAGATTTTGTCTCTTGACATTGAGTATTGATATTGTGTCCCTAGGAGCAAAGTAGTAACTAGCATAAAGAGTCACGAAATTGACAAAAGAAGCTGATACAAGTTGCACCGTTCAACAATATACAGCTGTTTTGTTAAAGCAACTGCTGTTCCGAGACTCAACTACGAATATAGATTTTATCTTCCACAAGACGGAAGTTGCTTAAAGAAAGATTGCTTCAAGTCGGACGAACATCAAAAATCAAGGCATAGTAGGTCTTTCAAAAATGAGAAGTGTGTGTGTGTGTGTGTGGGGGGGAACCTCCGCCAAAAACTAGGTGCATCGATCACCACTTTATTTAAAAACACTTTAGCCAAAAGCACTGTTTCAAAACAGGACTTGGAAATCAGTTAACCCACAGGAAAAGTTGGTACGTGGCTGGTAATTAATTCCATGACGTTTAGTATCTATAGCTGACAATTGTCAACAGAGAGTTTTGACTGAAAATGTTCCCTTTGCAAAACGTAGGGGGCACTTGCCCCTCCTGCCTCTACCCGGCTACTACGGCCATGAAAGTAGAATGAAAACAAAGAACATTGAGCAAGCACAACAAGTTTAATAGGTTACGTTGATAAAATTAGTAACAATAAAACGATTTTGGCATAAAGTGAACTATTATGTATTCCTGGATTCAGGAATCCAAAGCTGTAGTTTGGTTGTACTTGTTGCTCGCAGGATGAGAAAATTTTCTGTCCAAGATATGCCAAGGTACAGGACAGTGTCGGAATCAACTTCGTTAGTCCACAACTAGGAAGTCGTCAGAATCATGAATATCCTGGTTCAAATTCACGTATTTTTTTAAATCAAACATTTTAAATGTAACATTGATTATGTTTCAAGGTAAAGCAAGACGGATAGAAGGTATATAATCTCACAAAGATGAAAAATAGTTCATCTGTGCTAGGCTTAAGTTTAGCATCGTAAGCTTTTTCTTTCATATTGGTTCATTTCAATCCACACTTTCAGTACAAAAATCAGAACTGTCGTTCATAACAGTACTCTGACAAAACTAGGCAATCAGCGTCAAACAAAAAGCATTCTTATGTCTCTACGTAATGTTTGTATAAAATGTTGCTGTTCTATTCTTGTCTTTGCTGATAGTCTATCCCTTTCATCCAATCTCATCCCATGTAATGCAAGAAGCACCTGCACACGCCGACCTTTAATGCAATGACATTAAAACGAAATTCCAAGGCAACTAACCCTACCTTTGTCGTCTTAGCATCTATGGATAATAAACAAGCACGTGATATCAAACATCTGAGCTCGTACACGTTTGGCTTAAAAAAGGATTAAAAATTATGGCAAGAACTTGCTTACAAAGCATGCAATAAACTGTATGTGATTTGGAGATATCCAGGGATCAAAACAGTGGTTGATGATCGACGAGGACCGGTGGAAATTAAAAATAATTTGTAAAAAGATATAAAATTTGAGACTTTGTACATTATTTTGGTCACAAATTGTGATAAAGAGACACTTACTAAACTTTCTTGCACAAAATGGAAGAAGTTGTCGATAAGAGAGGAGCTCAAATCTCACTTCGCGGTCTACAGGTTGAATAAACGTTGCCTGAAAACAAGTGTGTTTATTTTGATGCTTTATAAATAAAAATCAACTTGTTACGATCAACATTCAAGCTTGGGTATGGCATCGTACATTGAGGTCAATCTGAACACAATTACAATCTAGGGTTTAATTTTCCTAACGGCAGTCATGGAGAGTTGACATTTACCAATCAATTTTTTGGCAACCTTTGTAGCAGTGACCATTTTAATTCCCTATTTAAGGAAAAGAGAAACAAATGGAGGTTAAACCTGAAGCATACGCTATTTTATTATAGATGTTTCAAGAGAGAGGTAGGCAATGTCAAACAGTGTTCAAAAAGTGTCAAGAAGTTCAATGCTAGAGTTCAATGCTAGAAGTTCAATAAAACAACGATCTTGCAAGCCAGTGGTTGCAAGTTCGAATCCGCGTCACCACAAACAAAATAACATTGGTAGAGCTCACTTCTAGTAAATTCCCTAACCCTGGCATAGGAGTAAGCTGCGGTTTGTAACGAGTATACTACAAAAGAGTCCCAAACTAGCACTGGATGAGCTACGGAGCACTTTCTCTAAAGAGCAAGTAACGTTAAATGCAATGCTACTGACCAGTGTCTAGGTTGAGGCTTAACCTCTTCCACTCACACCAAATCATTCAATTTCTGGCAGACGATTGACAATATTATCTCCGATGGTCACAATCATAACTTTTCTTCTGTTTATTTGTAAGAATAGTTATACATCACAATGTCTCTGATAGTAGAGACAAACCAACTATTATAGTGACCTTCCTCTATCTTTTGGAGAAAGAGCAGTATTTTCAAATAACTTGGCAGAGCAAATATAGTCAACCATAGGGAATATCATAACATCAGAAACGAGTTGCTACTGGCGCACATCATGCAAGGTAACATTAGTAGAATGGATTGCTTGATGGGTAATTGAAGGTAAGAACGGCATCTGGAGATGAGGTCTAGAAGAATGTTATGAAGCATAAGATTGTAGTAAAGTCAAAGGCATGTCTATAGTTTGCAGCAGGCCAAGATGCGCATTGGATGTCCCGTTTGACTCATATTGAATTATTTTTTATTGTTACATTAAGGAAGAAGGAAAATTTTGATTTGCTTAAACTCACTCGATTACCAATAACTTTTTCACGAATTAAGTACGTGATTAGGTGAAACCTAGAGTAATAATGAAGCAAAGCCTAATCCTGTGGTGGGGAATTACAGTAATGGAACATATTATCCGGGAATTAGTATAAGAATAAGTAACTTAAATGGAATATTATTACCTTGCTATTTTAGCGTTTGATTTGTTAGTTGTAGTAAACATGACTGGACATTTAAGTAATCACAATTGTTGATTGTGAGATAGCTAAATGTAAAGAAAATATTGAATGTCTGTTGCAAAACTTACTTAATGCCCAAGATACCTTGGTGTTTATCTTAAGGTATGCTAATAGAACGTGTGTGTTGGATGTTATTGTACTACAATCATTACCGAAAATCTTGTTACACGTTGGGACTTTCAGACATTCAATGCTCAATCTTCTCACTCCCTCTGACAAGGTTGGTGTGTGAGCGTGATACAAGATAACATTGATAGCAACTGTTAAAGGCAACATTTCTCCAAGCTTTTGAAACTGCTTTGGACATAGCAATATTGTTATCGGGGGGAGTGGTAGGGGAAGAGGCAGCTTAAAGAGACAATTCATTTAGTGTAAGAGTAACTTTGAGCTTTCAAATTGTTAGGGGTATTAAGGACGTTTGGCAGTAATTGTAGATCGCACGATGTGTAAGTGAAGTTCATCATAAACCATCGTATGATTTGTAATCATATAGCTTGTAGATCCTACGATTTTGGGATTGTATGACTTGTAAATATAACTTTAAATTAATTTAGTGAAATACATAATATTAAATTGTAAGCTGTAGTCATTAGAGGAAGTTGTCTTGATTGTAGCTTGTTCTGCAAAGAAAGGGCTGACGATGAGAAAAGCATCTCTCAAACAGTAGCTCAGAAAGAGCTTACGACTGAAGATGAGATAAACTTCAAACATTCGTGACTTCCACTGAGTCAACACAGACTACGATTTTCAAAACCTACTTTTTTGGCTGTCGTGACAAGCTAAATTTTATCTCTTTTCATCAGTACCTTCCCTACTCACGGTAACCCTATCCTTTGGTCAACTTCATGACATCAGACGAAATTTTCTAATGTTTCTGAATTGTGTTTAAACATAATCAATCTTGTATTAAATCTTTGCTGTTGCCTTAAACTCAACATTGTTTACGCTTTTATTTGACGAACTGTGACGCATATTGACTTAAATAAAGGCACGCCCATTTTGTGGAATTATTAGACAGCTGGTTGAGTATATTATGCATTTCTGAATAAACTTTCCTCGTATCTTGAGCTTCAGAATAGCAACATCTGCTGACACTCAAGTATCTTCGCTCATACAATAATTGGTTCTTTTTATTTATAATTCACATTGCGTAAAACCATAATTACGGGTCTAATCATCATCCAATTAAACTTGGTTTAGGTATGGTCTTGGAAAATCATTAAATTGACAATGGAATGACGTTCAGCTATTCCTCCCTTTCACTTTATTAACAATTGACCTCAATTTCAAACTGATGTATCCGGAAATGGAAATGAATAAAAATACTGAAAGTTAAATTAAAAAATTCCATTTTAAAGCTATTTTCCTCTCCCTTGTAATATTGCTGTAAAGAAAATATACTTGTCAGAGGTTATCTGACTAGCATATTTTCACTGCAAGTACATTTCAGAAATCTCACTGCAAGATGCTACCTTAAAAGCAGATTTTTGTAATCAAAAAGAACACTGAGCCATTTAAGGGGAATTTGGTCTCACAGATTTAGATGTTAATGCTTTTAAACAATTTTGCAAATCTCTGGTTCCTTAGAACCATCTACGTCATTAGACTTGGATGAGAAAACGAACTATTCTTGTGAAAGAAGTAATCCCTTTGGCAAATTATTCTCAAAATAAATTGTCTGCTTTCTTCTCTCCATTTACAAGGCATTGGTCAAACACTTCAGAAAGTTTAAGGAAAGTCGATTAAGAAGCTCATTTGTATAACATGTTGGAACTTATGATATGTTTGGACATTTGTTAAGAATTAGAATACAAGAATAAATTTAAGTAAAATGAATAAATGCGACCATAGAGTAATGGTAGATAGAAAGTGACTCTTTGATGTCATATTGCTGTAATGTGAGATCATGATGCCATTACAGTAATGCCATAAGAATGTAGAGCTGTAATGCTCTAATGCGTGGTCTAAATCATTAAGGACTTCTTAAGATAGTGTTACTAAATGCGTGGATGGGAACTTTCACGTTGCAAAGGTGTACTTTTGAATTTTATGGGTTAGAGCATGCTAGAATGGAATGTGTTGTAAGTATTATTAGTACTTAAGAAAGCAATGTAATCTTAAGCTAAGAGAGATGTTCAGTGGAAGAATATAGAGTCAGCAGAGAAACACCGAGAGTTATTGTGTGCCTATTACAATTTCCGGCACAAAGTGGAGCCCCTGGAGAGAGTCGTCAGCACAGAACATACCATTTACACACCAGGTATTAATCAAAAATCATCAAGTAATCAGCAGCAAGCAAAAAGCAACGGTTGAGGGAAACAGCGAGGATACTTTCATTATAGTGAACTTACAACATAAGCAAGACCAAAGTGGTAAATATGAGATTTGTTTAGAGCAAAAAACGTATTAAGGCAAGTACATGTTAACTGGATACTCCTCAAAGACTCCTCAAAGGATTTTTAGTTCCTTGATTGGAAATTTCAAATAGTACACTGAATCTCTTAACATACTGCAGCTGGGAATTATTTTTGGGAGAGAAAAAGGACGAAATTTGCCGGAGATAAATGGTTATGTTTGCCATACATTGGACAAACTTCCTGGAATCCGAGCAGACCTCGTTAGGACGGACAATGGCTGGAAAAGTTCGGGCTATCCAAACCTTGTCAAAGCACTGCACAAGTGGACTAACAGGTTACTGAAGAGAGAAGAGACAAGGTGCCAAGGAAAGCAGAGAAATCGTTTAACACAATTCGAAAGCCAGAGATGACTGCCCATATTGTGGTGTACATGGACGCAGAGCAAACGGTTTTCTCTACAGTGACTGAGTTGATGGCAAAACGTCGGATACTCCAGCAGAAATTGTAGAAGCAGAATTTCAATTGTACAAGAGCAGGACATCAAGCATCACATTGCAAAAGTAGAAAGTGCTTTCAGTGCAGAGGGAGACCCCACAACTCAGTATGTGACCGGAGAGCAGGAGGAGCAGCAAGTACAACCAGTAGTGCGGCTCAACGAGAGGAACCTCTACGTGGTGAGCCGTGGATCATGCTGTTTTCAGCATGAACGAATCCTCTCAACCCAGAGGTACCGTGTTCTTAATTTCTTATTTTTTTGGCTTCACATAACTTCGTTTGTCTAAAGTTCGCCCAGCATTTCACTCTCCGTGTAAGTACTGCATTTGACTTCGTCAACGCTGCTTA
>JANTCA010079546.1:0-14693 GCA_024741275.1 Chironex yamaguchii
AATTTTAATTTCTGCTGTATGCATAACCCATACACTTCAGATTATTGAAAAGGGAACACAATCACTGTTTCTTCTACGGTGTTCTTGTCTTTTTGCATTGACAAGGAAGGTGATATCACCTGTGATGGTGATTACTTAAAAAAGCATATTTCATAACCTAACAATCTGATTGTTACTTAATTACCCAATGCAGAATATGGACAACGAAAATTTTTTGCCGCAATTTGCTTACCCTGCATGAGGCTATTATAGTGCCCCACAAGGCATGGGGCAATTAGAAATTTTGCAGTTGATTGATAACAATTGCAGTTGACGAAAAATCTACATGAAGATGTAAAGATCTAAATAGTATGACAACATATAATACTAAATGAAGAATTAAATGGCAGTTGACACACACAGTTTCATATTTAGGGGCAATCAGTATTTTTCATCACTATCACAAGCAGCCATACCATATGAGGGAGAGGGGATTAAAGAGCCATATACAATTTTTTCAGCATCAAAAATGGTGATCTTGTCAATTAATATTATTCTCTCTGAATTTGTGCTAATCCATGAAAAAAATGAAGTTTACTGACTGCAACAAGGAGCGACTTGATAAACAAGTCACTTCCATAGTGTGACGTTATTAAACATCTACTTTTAGAATTTATAAATTTTGATTACGGATTCTCAAAGAGCTCAAGAAAATAAGCAAACAAAACAAATTTCATTCCAACATGATAACAATTGTCTGAGATGTGGCAACTGGAAAATTTGCGATTCTCTACAAAAACCAGTGTATTATTTGCTTGGTTCATGAAATCATGAACATAACTTGAAATACAGTGCTTGGATAGGGAACTGACGATCGATTTAGCATATGTCTGATAATTTTTGTCTGCTCTCTGTACACTCTTAAGGGGTGAGGGGATAATTACAAAGGGTACTCTTTGAACACTACTGACAATGATGAAAAATATAGATAAACGTTAACAAAAAACCTACTTTGCCAGATTTGATATGTTATTACAATTTTTAAAATCTGAAATATTCCAGATTAAAAAAGCTTACCAGGTCTTACTGTTTGTGTTATTTAGCATGCAGTGAAATATTCAACTAGTGCAATAAAGATAACTAAAAACTTACATTTATTAACCTTGTTACAAACTATCAAGAACTCTTCATTGCTTATTATGATAGCTAACAAAAAATCACCTTGAACAGGGATTTCATTGTGGAGGTAATCAAGATAGTTTTCAAGTTTTGTACCATCAGTCGACTATTAGCACACAAATGAACACGTTTTTTATCACAGTGTCTTTTTCCTCGCTTTTTATAAGAATATATGTGATGTAAATCACCATGATGAAATATAACTTTGAGATATGTTCTACAAATACCTTATGGCAGAGCATAGTATGGGATCCCAACAAGTGTGCACTGTCACTGCTCATTAACTCAGAACAATTTGTGGCTCAATATCTAAACAGAGAACAATAGTACTCAAGGCAAAGTTTCCAGTGCTTTCTATTGACTATGGATCTGTGGCGACTCATGTAAATGTAAGCAGATTTACCTCAATGATTGTCGAAACGTCATATGGTATGTGTGCACTTACTGATGGATCATTACATTCTAGCCTAACTAGTAGCAGAAATGAGCATGGTCAAACACTGAAACAGGTAGCTGTTGGAACAGTACACAGCAGTTACATGCAATATAATAAAGTGTGACTGTTCTTTGTTCAGTGTTGCGTATGCAACACCTTGTAGGCTTAGGCTTACCTTCAGAATGTACGTGTAACTTACCTCTAACGTTCCAGTAAAAAGGAGATTTAGGTGATTGCAGCAACTGGCATGGTATTACTTTGCTGTCTATTCCAATTATCAAGTTTTGGGACTATATGGAGTATGTGCCCACGTGTTTAATTCAGCGCTGGCATGCTCCCTGTTTTGACAGACGTTTCTGTTGAAGTTTTTTGAAGAACACAGTCATATCTCTCTTGTGGTCTGCATGTGTACAGAGCTATTTTGATGCTGTGGTTAGTTGTATTGGACAATATAATGTTTTATTCAAAAGCGTGCTTTGTCTCAAGATATTGCTCCATATTTCCAATGTTGTTTTGTGATATGAACACTTAACAAATCAAGGACCTTGTACAAAACTTTCTTGTGCCATCTTGCACAAATAGGAATTATGTAAACTCCTACAGCAGCAACTAACCTATACAAAAATTGATACAATTATCCATCACTATTTAACCATCTTTAAAGATTATGCATAATAGAAGAATGGTGCATACCTTCAGGTAGTGATGGAATCATTTTCTGGATTTCTGACTGGTATCGCTGTATTTCAGAGAAAGTGTATTTCAGCTTCTTTGTAACAAAGAATTTATGAATCTGTAGCATTTGATGAGCAGAGTGGATTGGATGCAGTACAAATGATTCTAGCAGCTGAGAGTTTCTTTCCAATTCTCTGACTGAAAATGACCCCTTGCTATTACTCACGTGAAACTTGTCTTGTGTCTGTGAATGAAACAACACAAAATCATATTAAAATTCAACTTATCATGCTCATTGACTGAAGTTGCATGCTAAGTTGTAAATAACACCAAAAGCCAAAAATTCATAAAATGGAATGTTTATCAAAGTCTTGTTTACTTAATGATGAATTCTCCAATGATCAAGCTCAAAGTCACAGTTTGATACATTAATGACAAAAAATCCAAAGTTACAGTGATAGTGAACTATCCCAACATCATTTTCGAGCACAGCCTTAAATGATCAAGCACAATTTTGGTCTCAATTTTGGTGCTAAGTTCTCCTTCACTTTTGGGGTCTGGTATGACACAAACAAACCTTTTTAATAAGGGTCTAGAAAACTGCGGAAAACAACCTTTAGAATGGTAGATCAAACTGGTCATGACATGGAAAACAAGTTCAATAATATATTAACTCAGTATAGATATATATGTATGCATTGTTGTTTAATTGACATAATTAAAAACCTTGTTTAATTCATTAAATTATCATCTGTTCAAGGATACACAATTTCTAATACCATCACCATGTTTACCATCAGTCAGACTTGCATTATGAAGGAAGTAAGGGTTCCTGGACTTCGTAATGAATAGACTTAATAAGATCTGTCCCATAAAGTTTCTTGGTCATGATATAGTTGCCTCCAGCTGATGCCTTTGAGCATTCTGGTATATATGCCATTCAGAAATCTTTCACAATATATTACTTGCTTGTTTGCTTGTTTGGGGCCAGTTTGTGCCTTTTGGATCATTAATATGATCCTCAAGGAATGCATTGTTACCAATTGCAAAAATGTTCGAACTTTGAGGAGACTGGGATGAAATATGTGGTGTTAAAAATTCTTTGTAAATGGGGTACCAACGGGAATGGCCGGTTGTGTGTTCATTCATAGATAAATAAGTCAACCCCAGGTGGCCCAAGGTGGCAGAAAGTAATACTATACAAATATTTATTGCCAGTCTTTATTTGCAAAATTATTGAAATGACATTGCAATCCCAGTTACATTGACGGGACCTATTTTACCACCAAATGCATAAAATAAAATTTCTCTGGGAAAAAGACATTTACTCATGGTACATGATTTTTGTTTTTCTGATTTCTAGGTATTTCTAAGTATTGTTTGCGCATTAACAAGTAACTTTGTAAATCATTACTAATCATTAACAGTTTTTACAATACCATTGTCCTCTTTTATCAAAGATTCTGTCATTTTCGTGCTCAAAATTGCCAAGATACTCAAGTAATACTTTTAAATTTATCCTTCTAATGTGCAATTCATAATGTGAACTTTATCTCTGAGCTAGTACGGATCAACAGCTTGATAGGGTGATGCAGTCAATGTGCCCTGTATGTAGGTCTTAGCAGTGGGTTTAGGCCTGATACAACCAGCTTGTTCCCTGTTTTCTTTGAATTCAGACTGCATTGCAAAGTGAAAATGCAGGGTTCTTCCGCAATCTCTTGCATATTCTGTCATTTATACAAGTAACATACCCTAGCAAGCAAAGTTGTTTGTGCCATATCACGTCCTCAAGTTTTGGTTAATTGCGGCAATTTTATTGAATTGTATTTTTGACATGGTCCATCAGGCTGATACCAAAGATAGTGCAAAGGAAGTACATGTGGAACACAATCAATATCTGATCTGAGTGAACACCACGATTCAGAGCCATACACCAACATTGGTACAATTGCAGATTTGAAGATCTTCAATTTGCTGTTGTAATGTCGGATCCTTTTTTGCCCTTTTGACAAACTACCAAACATGGCCGGTGCTTTGGCAATTCATGATGTAATGCTGACAATGTATAAACCGCATTATAAACTGTACTGAAATAACAAAATGAAACTGATTACAGTCTTTCTGATTTTTGACTGAAATGTTGCCCACAGAAATGACATTCTAGCCATTATCGAAGAATAAGCACAGAGTTGCACGGGTTGTTGTTGCAAGGCCAGCAAGGAACATAGTTAATAGAAAAAAGCAGGCAAGTAGATGGTGAAATAAAAAACTAGCACAAGATATACAGCAGCCTACATAAGAATTATTAAGTGCCAACCAATCGACAACAAAGGGAAAGGTGGTAAGTGAGACACCTGTTTCATCACCTTGACCTCTAGTTAAGACACTAGTAATGGCTGTGATAGTGATGATGATAATGATGATGATGATGATGATGATGCCGATGCCGATGATGATGCTGCTGCTGATGATGATGATGACGACAATGATAATAATGTTGATGGTAGTGATGGTGGTGTTGTTGGATGATGATGATGATAATGATGCTGAAAATATTGGTGTTAACTATGATTATACTGAAAACAAATTATGCCTATGTTGCTGCCGCTACCACTGTACTGCTGCCGCTAATACTGCTGCTTCTGATAGTAATGATGGTGATGGCAACGATGATGACAACAAAATCTTATCCTTTTGGATTACTCTATGCTTACCTCCTCATTCCAAACACACGACAATCCTAAAAAACGACGTACACATCTTCCAAGCTCAATATCATCTTCATGAGACACAGTAGTAGTTCCACACAGTTCTAAATGATTGACAATTTTCATTAGAACACTTCGACTCAAAATAATCCCAGTGCCACCAAAGCAATAATAGCTGGCAGCAATTTTGGGGTTGCCTTTCTTCCCACCACCGCTCCCCTCGTATTGTTGTTTCCCTTCAAACCTTCGTGGATGACCAAGGTATAAATCTTCTGAACTGTTAACCGAACTCAAAAAGTCAAGCAATTTCTCAGCATTGATGTATGAATTATCGTTGATTCTCATAAACCAATTATAATTGTCTAAATAATGATCCCTCATGTACTGAAGCATTTTGAAGGAAAAGTCTATAGTAGACGAGTCGTCGTCAATGTCTGGCAATTGGACGACATTTAAATTAAGTTTACGATTAAACTTCTCATGGAAGTTTACATCCTTTGAATAGGGTGTAAAAAATAATACTTTCGGGAGTTCTGATAACCATGTGTTATTGATGGCAATAGCAAAGCTCTCAAGTCGTGCTTCTGTTGTTAACACTGCTACTACAAGTTTAAAACGAAATCCTAGTTCACTGTAAACAAAATAAGGTCGAAAATCATAGTTAAATTGACTTCGTTTTGGAGTTACGGGCTTTGGACTCCCATTCTCTGCATTTCCCGTCAATCCATCATATAGTTTAGGCTCTGTAATATGTCGGAGCACCTCTTCTCGACCCTGATTGATTTCAGAACGCGACTGCTGAAGATCAACTAGACACAATTGCTCAACTACTGGAATGTAGAAAATCGACAAAGCAAATCCAAGGCTAACACCTAAAACGACTGGCAGAAGAGAGCGAAGTCGAAGATTTCTGAGTACTTTATTTCCCGTTTTACTATCCATGGTCCCCTTGACTTCTCATCTATTAACTTAGCACTCTGTTGGCACCTCAAACAGCAGCAACAAAATCGTCTCTTGGTTGCTTTCACCAAAATTCCTGATGAAGTCACCTGCAAACCACCATCTTCACGTCCAGAGAATGTCTTTTTCACTATTCTAGACTCATCATCAGTTATTAACAACCCAAACATTACATTCTGGACATGGTCCTATGCATGAACATCCTAAATTAGCATCCAACACGAACTCCGCTTGGCTGATCTATTTTAACTTGTTTATATCGGTTCTTGTGGAGGTGACAAGAAATATAATCCGATGAACCTTATCAGCTGACACTATCAGAACGATACAGCTGAACTAAGCCTGACAGTTTAGAAACTATTAACATCAAGTCATTTTATTTGTACACTTGAGATAATAATTGACAACTTTACATTGATAGAGCACGCAATTCTTATAGAGTGTGCAACATGGGGAGGCCGGAGGGGGTGGGGGCTTAATACTAAGGAAAACATAGGAGAGCGAAGCCATGCTTGAGCAAATTTTGTGGCCATTTGTACAAACGTCAAGGACCATCTTGTTCTAAAGTGGGGTTATGGACCCTCTTGTTCCCCTTGCAAATGTCACTTATCACAAAAGCCCAGCTTCAGCTACTAAATTAAACAACACAATATTAATCTAAAGAAAATTTGGCCTACTTAGCCCAGGAAGTAACGTCGCTACAATGTTTGACTTGCCGGCTGTCAACTTTGTTGATCGAAGGTCGGGAAAAATTCCTTTCCAGACACATCTCTTGCATTAATGTTCCCACACCATGTTTGTCTTGGGCTGAGACAAATGAACTTGCATCTAGGCAATTAATTAAAAACACTGAACACTGGAAACGTCCATTAAACACATTAATGGGAAATAAAGAGCAAACTGCGATCCCTCAACTCCAAATGCTAATTCCAGGTTAGCACTAGTAGTAATCAAACAAAAATAATCCAGCGACTCTAGTTATTAATCTATTGCTCTCCAATCTGCAGCTTCTTCTGGTTTACAAACTTTTACAGCTATATTTATGTTACAAATATACCTTTACTATTCAATAAACCAATAAAAATGTTACAAGTAATACATTCAGCAATTTATTAACTCGTTACAATTACGTCATTTAAACATAATTAAGAAATACCGAAAATAATTCCTGTACACATTATGACGTAAATGCACCCGCAGAAGTGCTTAAGAGTTACCTTATACTTACTTATCATTTACCCATAAGGACGTCATAACATGGGTTTTGTTTTCAAAACATACCCCACCTTGACTGATAAGGAGTCAAAAATTACTTTATTGTTACAGCGCACGTCTAAGGCAGCGGCCATGGAGGGGCGGGAACACTTCACACTCTTCTCTTGACTATTTGCATTTCACCTTCTCCATTACCATACCTTGTTCATTACTCCTCTCTTTACTATCTACTTCTAGTGGAAGGAGCCTTTGAAGTGGTCTACCAACAATTTCCAACTTACTTTTACTTACACTCCCTACCTGTGCACTTCTTATTTGTCCATCTCTTCCTTGATTAAGTTCTTCTATAACTCCAATTTTCATGCCTCTTTTAACAGACTCTTCCTGAATCAAAACTAGGTCTCCTTTGCCAATAAGTGGGGTACCCTGGTTTACTATTCGGTGCCTGCCACAGAGATCTATCAAGTAAGACGTCCTCCATATGATCTAAAAAAAGGTTCAAATTTACGTGTTAAGTTTGCAAATCTAGCTGAAAATGTGGTATAAACACACAGCTTGTCAACATCTGAGTCCTTACTTACCTGCAATGACAATGGCGCCGGTCTATGACCATGTAGTAGATGTGAAGGAGTAAGGACTTTCTCTCCTGGGTTGTCATACTAGTATGTCAGGGGAAGCGAGTTTAGAGTTGTTTCTATCTTTGCCACTAATGTACTGAGCTCATCAAATGTAAGCCGTGCTTTCCCCAGTACTTTCCTCAAACATCTTTTCACACATCCCACCATACGTTCAAACAAATCACCTCACAATGGTGTACGTGCCAAATTAGATTTCCACGTTCTTTGCCTTGATTGCAAATAACCATCTACCTGACTATCTGATTGTAGTTTTTCCAGTAATTTGGCTGCAGCCTTAAACGTTTGGATGTTGTCTGTTATGATCAGTTCCGGGGTTCCTTTTCTTGCACAGAATCTTCTTAAATAATGAAGAAAGGAGTTGGTGGTTAAATTCTTCACTAGTTCTAGATGGATGCATCTAGTAACACAACATAAGAACAACGCAATAAAGACTTTAGTCATGCAACTCTTATCCTTCACAAGAAGTGGAGCAGCAAACTCCACACCTACTCTGCGAAACGATGGAGATCGAGTTACTCTTGACTCAGGTAATGGAGCTGTTGAGGGAGAGTCATATGGTTTGCCTTGGTATTTCCGGCATACCAAACATTTATGTAAGATCTTTTGCACATACTGTCTTCCTTTACCAAACCCAAGATCTACTCCTAAACTCTTCTAGTACATATTTCAAGCCACAATGGTGCATCCTTGGACGGCAATCAGTCACTACAAGTTCGGTGTATCTATCGCCTCTCGGCAAGGTTACAGGAAATTTTGCCTGTTCCTCTAAATGAGAGTTCTACAGTATCCCCTGACATCTTAACAACCCATCTTTTTCAACAATACCGAGTTGTTGTGCAGTTTTCTTAAAGGTTGGACAGATATTTGATCTTCTTTGCAAATCTTTGATCAACAACAGTTTTGTCTCTGCCACCTCCTTGATGGTGAGTTTTCCAAAACACAAGTCACGCTTAGCCTTTTTTGCTTTCATGTTGTCGATGAATCGCTGCACCCATGCTGAAACTCGATGTAATCTTCCCAGTTTAGTAAACTAACTCACATTTGTAATCTCATCAGTTCCTGCATCATTTTCAGCCACAGTGACCATAACCTTCGCCTTTTTCCTAGCAGCACCAACCTCGTTTGATTCTTCAGAATAAACTTCAGTTGACCAGCTTCCCTTACCCTTTCTGAGCCAATGTGGGCCTTCCCACCAGAGCTGGCTTACTCTTGACGACTAGCCTTAGCTCCCGTGGTCTCCATTAGTCCTTTTGTGATACCTCTAGGATTTCGTTCCCTCTACACTGTGCAAATTGTCGCCATTCTCCATTGTTGTAAATCCAGTATAGAGCTGTTTGGCTATCAAGCCAATATCTTACCTGGTCTACTTCAATTCTAGAACTTCATGCCTTTAAAAGAGAGTTCACTAATGTGCCTAGGATCCTTGCAGACATCAGTTCCAATCTGTGTATGCTCAGCTTTTTCAATGGTGCCACTGTTGTCTCTGAGCACAATAATGTGCTTTGCCGCCTCTGGCTGTTCTCATATACGAGATACACTGTGGCACAATATGCTTTGATACTGGCATTACCAAACTCCACGCGTTAACAAGCATCACCATTATAAAATTTCTTATGAGTGATGAAAATTTGTCTGGATTTTCAAAAAGCTGATACAACATTAATTGCATTTCCCTCTGTTCCCAGCCTTCAATGGACAATTTTAATGACTGTCATTTATTTGGATATCACTGGTAATACGACCAATGATGATGATAAGAATATATCCCTTCTTTTATAGAGCACTCTGTAACCTTGGCATCAAGTCATAGAGTAATCTTCAAGCGTATAAATTGCAAACTACTCTTGCATAAACATATTGAATCAGTTAGATAATATAACCGTTATCTGAATCACCTATTTAAGGTGATATTATCATTTCTGTGCCCTTTGGTAATTTATACATGAAGGAGCTTCCAGTCCAGGCTGGGTCACTTTGCCTTTAAAAATAAATTATTTACTTTCCTTCTTCAATGACCAAGTTTTTAGCCCACTGTTCCCTTGCCGATGCTAAGGCCTCTAGTCCATTTTATTACGTCATTACCGTCAGAAAGAGCGTCCTTATCCTCAAGATGCTCTGAGAGTAATCCAGCTTGTTTCCAGATCTCTTTCACTTACATCAAACTGCTTTGTGGGCTTTCACAGTATTGTGACATTTATAAAATCACCTTCTTATCCACTTACTGACTTGTGATTCCTCTTCTTCGTGTACAGTTTTGTTTTCTTGTGAAAGTCACTCATCATAGAACTGTTGGCATTGCAATATAAATAGCTTTTTGGGGAATGCGACACGTCAGTGCACCTCTGAACCACTCGAAGAGAGCATGCCTTTCACTCAGACACTTTCATCTTGTGCACATGATGCAGCCAAATGCACAAAGACGGGAGAAATAGGCAAAATTGGCGATTAGTTACTTTACAAAGAATGGACTGCATACATTGTTTCCAGTACTTCATGTTCATGAAACTTTGCACTTTATTACCTAAACTGGCATTTTAACAGAAAGAATGGTCTCTAAAGAGTACATTGTGTAACTGATATATGCTACCCTCACCAGCTATCATGTTTCTATCTGGAATCGTCTTGACAGATTTGGAGGCTGAAGGCTCTAAAATTGATGACCTGTAAACTCTTGACATTGACAGTGTTGTAGGTATGCGAGAACAATGTTAAAGCAAGAGCCACCGAATTTAATTCTTTTATTATTCTATACATTGTGCATAAGCTGCTCTAATTGTTTCCTGGCGAAACCTTAAAAAAGAAACATCTGATGTAAAATTGTTCTTTACAAAAATACAAAAGCTGTCCAAGTTTACAAATTCTTCCCCTTAATAACATGATCAGCCTAAAAGAGGCAAGAAGAGCTTACGTTAGAGCCAGGGGATGGATTTAAAAACAAGTAGTTGCAGGACAGGAATCGCACAGTAATGTTCTCAAAGACGTGAAGGGCATGTGGTTACAGTTTAAACAAGATGTAATAAGGAAAGGCGCTGAATAAACGTGTAGTTTTAAAGACAAACGTGCTGCTTATATGCTGCAAGTGATTTGACTTTGTCCTCATGAAAACTGACTCTGTCAAGATACTGAAGCAAACGAGGAGCTTGAATAAATCCCTGAAAAGAAGTGCACTTGATTTACATTTACAAGTTTTTTCAGCAGGTTGCATCCTTGTCAAAAATCTTAACCATTAAGAGATGCAGCTCTACCGAAATAGTTTAATCAACAGCCAAGAATTATGGCGGCAAAAACTGAAGTTGAATTCTATATTTCTTTTGTTGAGGAATGGTCCTGAGTTAAAGGCAAAATTTACAGTCTGCCACAATCAATGCCGTTATGAATTTTTTACGAACCCAGCAGCATGTTTGGAAAGGGATGTTGTTCATTGACTTTTGACGTCACTGGTCACAAAGAGCTTCGGAATAAACAGGGGGTCATGGCAGCATTTGAGAGCTGTTTCTATCATTACAAAGCTTCATATAGATCTCCCTTGAAAATTGGTGAAGATGGAGAATGCAGTATAGAACAATATGGTCTACATGGTTCATATAAATGAACGGTGTGATTTTACGTAAATACGAAGTGCTTCAAGATATGTTCTCTCTAGAAAACCACATTGCTCACTGATTTTGAAAGCGTTCTAGCGAAGAATAACCTCACTTGGCTTGGTCCTTGGCTCTTGGTCCTGTGCTCATATTTCATAACATCAGCAAGCAGCAAAACTATACCGAAGCTAATGGAATTACACCGTTGAATGGATTTTCTGAAATCCAGTTATCATGCACAATCTGTCAGTACTGGTTTTCCTTAATTGATAGGTCTTGATTGATTATATGCAGCATTGAACTGGCACAAATATTTCTTTGGATTGAAAAGGCGTAGACGTCTACAACTGTCTTCTTGCTTTTACGTCTTGATTATTCTGGGTATTAGGTGTATTTCTAAAATGTAGTGGTTTTATATGTTGCGTTTTTTGTGCTCTATCATTATGCACAGAAGAACTTCATGTTGTCGAAATAGTTCATAATCTTGCCTGTGGAGTGTTACGGCATAACTTGTAATATGAATTTCCTTTAACATCGAGAGATTTGATAAAACAATTGTATTTCTTCTCCCGCATTTTTTCACATTTCTGCAAACAAACTGCCCAAATAACCTCTCTATTTACCAGTAACGAACAACAATTCAATATCACAGACTGGGTGAATAGTTGAATTGAGTACATAGCCTTTTATCTTTACTGTAAGTAAATTACACTTCTTATATACTGCATGACATTTGCAATAATTCAACATTACATAGATTTCGCTCATGGTGACTAAATATCAATAAATAGAATCTATCATCAAATAAAAGCAGACTGCTGATTTTCTAAGTAATCATGAATGGAAAGTTGAGAATGGTTGAAAATGTATCCAAAGTACATTATTTTGCTCACTAAGACTAAGTTGTAGGCCAAATTATGTGAAGGCCCGACTAAACTATTTGTAACCAAAGTGCTTTCCGTTAGGCCAGATTTCTGAAATATTAAAATTCAACTTTCTTTATCGTCATAAATTTTTAAATGGTCTAACAGAGTTGAGATATTTAACTTTTCCTGATGCAAGAATTTGTTTCACGTTCTCCTGAATCACAAAAGACAGGTTTCTGAAAGCAGCCAGATACGTCTCTATAATTAGGGGTTTTTTTATAAAATTTTTGATTACACTGAAGGCCCTTTCTCCTTTAAAATAATTTTCCAATTGACTTGAATTGTTTGCTCATGTTCTCCTGTTATCAACTTGCCTTTAAATCGTCTCTTGGTTTTCCTTTTTTCTGCTTAACCAAAAGATGTGATACTATAACAAAATTTCGTTTTCTGTTGTATAAGAATTCCGTGGGTGAGGCGACAATAATTAAGATTTTTGGGAATGTATGTAGGTGTACTAGTATTATGTATGTTGTTAACATGATAAAGTAAATCGGTAACCACACATGGAATCCGTGACGCAATAACAAGAGTCATATTAGGTATGTAATACTTGATTACTTCAGAATAAATGATAATGAATTTAACGCGTGGGTAAGGAATTGAAATTGTTGTAAAAAGCCTCTTATTACTTGAAATCTAGCGTGATTGTAATTGTATAAAAGGCAATAAAGTTTGTAAAGCAAGTTAGTGATTTAGTAAGAATTGGTTGATTGGAAGAAAATACAGTCCTCATATAAGTGAAAAGTTGTCATTTTTGTCGGAAAGATCCTTACTAACGATCAGCGCATAACTGATAGGAAATCTGTTGTGTTATCAAACGTTTGCAACAAGACCAGGCATTTCTCTATGGGAACTTTGGACACATGAATTTAAGGCGAGATTTTGTATGTCCGTGTCAGAAATGCCACGTCAAAAAGCAGAAACATTTTTGGGCAAGGTGGTGGTGAGAGTGTGTTTATTTTCCGAGTCCAAGGAAATTCATTTATTTGGAAGTATTTTGGACATGGCCTGTTTTTGATACTGAAAAAATCTAAATATATTAAATTTCATCTAAATTTAGTATTTGAAAATGAAGAAGGACAAGATTCTATTATAATACTAAACTATCTATAGTAAAGAAAAGAAACATAACAAAATCAATGTACTAAGGTCTGGATCAAACATTGCATTTTACATGTGTCGAATAGAATAGCATTATATTCGACTTGTATGCGACTTTAACTAGGACTTAACGTCAAACGTCGCATTTAATGCGTCGAAATAAATAAAATCTAATATTTTGACTGAACTTGCACACTGAGACTTGGAAGTAACCATAGAAACTCTAAAAAGCAGGAGTAGTCAGGGCAAACGACTTTTGCCGCGCTCAAGATAAACAATAGTGCGCACGCTCAGCCTCGAAATCGACTTGTGACAAACTTATGCATTTAATTCGACACACGTTTGATTTGAAGTTGCATCAATGTCGCATAAAGTGACAGGGTATGCTGAATAAAATAATCTTATTTGACTATAACTCATCACATACGGATAATTCAAATCAAACGTTGCATTTTACATGCATTTAATTCGCTAATTGTGTTCGACAAATGTAAAATGTGACGTTTGATCTAAGCCTAGGTCCACTAAAATAATTTTAATCGACTATAATTCATCACATGCAGAAATTCAAATCAAACGTCGCATTTTACATACATTTAATGCGATTTTTGTATTTGTCCCATTTAAAATGCAACGTATGATCTAGGTCTTAAACTACGGCCTTGGCAACAAATGCCCTCTTGTTTCAAGATAATTACCGGGGTAAGTTCAACAGCACTGTGGAACAGTGCTACATGATTTCTTTTTAAAGTCGGTTATTGAAGGATTATTTCACAGTCCACAAGCTTATGGTTCACTCGGCCTTCCTTTGTTCTGAGATTGATAAAACGACTATTAGCACTGCTGTTGGAATATGTCTTAATGTTGACCAGGAATTAGAGATGGCACCCACCCCTGGCATTAATATGACGAATGTAAAATTGCATCTGCTGTGCCGAATCCTGCAATGGTCATCATACATTTGCTTATAACAATTTTGTTACTTTGACCTTTAACATTTAACATTTAACCAGTGTGATATAAAACGAATCATTAATACCAGAGGAGAATCCCTGAATTTCCAATGAAGATAAGGGATCACCTTTTTATCTTCCAGGGTTTTCTCATAATCTTATCTGTCATTCTTTCTTCCACACGCAACACCTCCCATCGAAGCATTGTTCAAATTACTTTTTCCAAGTCTTCAGATGGGGAACTCACGTATCTGATGAAGCTTTGCTAGTAAATAACTGAATTAATATAATTGATGAATGTGGACAATGCATAATTAATGAGATAAACTAATAGGTGATTAC
>JANTCA010079556.1:0-14692 GCA_024741275.1 Chironex yamaguchii
TGGAGAATGGCTGTCGGAGGAGTCTGGCGAATCCATCAACTGGCCAAAACGTTCTTTGAGGCCATCCAGGCAAAGGTGTGATTAGAAATTCTAGTCGCCATATTGGCGACTAATTTTCAGGATTTGGTCGCCAAAGTGAAAAATTTAGTCGCATTGGCGCCTGTATTAGGCCCAATTTTACGCCCTGACCCATTGCTAGCTAGATGGGAGCTGGGAATCTTAAACGTGAGTAAGGGAAAACAATCCCTGGAATTTTTGACAAATGCATTGACATTGAAATAAAAAAGCTGAATCTCACAATTGAATTCTGTTCAAAATTGTGAGTTATAGTGCAAGAGGCAAGACTTGTACTGCAATTCTATCTAGCACTTAACAATAGTGTGACAAGCGGTTAACAATAAATATCTTTTGATAACTTTTTTAAAAAACTAGTCACAAAACAATATATACAGGAACATGTTGTTAAGATCAAACACTATTTTTCTTAAGCATAGCTACTGTTTTCCACTTATTTCATCTTAGAATTCCCATCACTAGAGTACAGATTGTCTTATAAGTACTAAAGAATACATAAGACTTTGTTGGCCATAACACAGTTAAACTATATGGAGATGTTGTTAATGTAAATTAACAATACAAAGGACATATAACATGAGTACTAAGGACTCTGGTTATAACTCCTAACAACACTGAATTAATGAGTTTTCTTGTGGGCACAGTTTTGCCACTTCTGAACTGGAGTGTGTGCATTGAAACCATACGTATCATGATTTAGTCAGGTGGAACAGTCAGTCTTCGTCTTGCTCAATTTCTTGTTTTAATCGTCTCTTTGCCATTATTTCCTTGTATTCTCTTCCTGTGATTTTTCGCGGGACAATATCTACAATCCAGATAAAAAAAATGTAACGACACAAGCAACTGTATAGATAGAGATAAAAACCAGCAAAATGAAAAGAAAGTATTCACAATAGACACATATTATCAACACCAAATTTTGTTTTCGGAAGTATCAATTTAATTCAAATCTTCAAGAAGAAAGTACTATTATTACAATGTTAGGTATCATATCACATCAGATCAGATTAACACATCAAATCATGTTTTTGTATGTCTGACAAGTATCCACTATTACATTATTTCTGTAAAATGCATACATTACTTTTTATTACAAATGATATCAAACAAATTTGATGCTAACAAACAACTAAACTTCTAATACAGTATGCTTTTTACCAAATAAAGGGTGGTTTCCACATCACTAAAAAGTGTCTCACAACAGTTGTGCAACTACATTCGGTTGTATTTTTGTTGTACAGGGACAAAGTGCACAACCACCATACAACATGTGTTGTATGAATAGAATAGATTCTATGTGCACAACAGTCGCTCTATTTCTGTCATAAGCAAACTGGGCTAGAACAACCTTACTACAATTGTGGCAGAAGGAAAAAATCAGCTCAAAGTCCGCTTCTTATATCAAATCAATTTGTGCACCAAAATTGTTGTGAGGGATATTTTGAGGGAAATTATGTGTCACAGGTTTGAAGGTTGGGCAACTGTTGTGCAACTAAGAGATCAGATGGAAAAGTTTGAAACTTACAATTCTCAAATGTTGTTTATCGTGATCATCATTTTCATGTTGTACAACTCTCATACAACATGATGTTGTACAACTGTTGCACAATGCTTGTGTCTTATGGAAACCAGACTTAAGGTTTACAAGTGCTATTGAACATATCAGTATGATACTCATACAACCATCACCTTCATGACAATTATACTTTAACTATGTTGTTCTAGCACTTAGTCATTTCTGAATTCATAAATTCACAATGATGTTAAATAACACGGAGCCAGCCAGAAAAAAACCAGTGACTATGAATCCATACAACTTATACAAAATAACTTGTTACCTTCTAAGAAATCCAAGGAATCATCTTTTTCTACAATGGTAGCTAATGAATGGTGAAAATTTAAAAGGAAGTTAATTGAATAAGATGTTGCAGAACATTTTATCTTGGGAACTTAAGTACAAATGACAGGAAAAAGAATAAAATGTAATAAAATAAAACAACAAAATAATCACTTGCATGAAGAAAATAAACTGTTGTCAAGAACAGGCAGGCATAACCAGGAGTGGTGCTCGGGGGTGATTATAGAAATCATTGATTACCCTTTGCTCTGAGACGTAACTCTTTTCGGCAATAATTCAAAGTTTAAAATTTTGTCATTTTGAATTTCAGAGACGTAATTAGCTGCTATGTAAGCCTTTGCTATGGAACATTGTTTTGAGCTGTGAGTCATGTTATCATCATTCAAAATGCCCATCGTTACTTGAAGCTATTGTTGAAACTTAGTAGTTAGCTGTTAATCCTTCAACATCATGTCACACTCTAGCCTCAAACTGGCTACCAATGTTATTGTGGCCTTTCCTGATTATACTGCCCTTTATTTAGTGTCCTTTATAATGCCAATTGCCATTGTCCACATGTGATCATATGTGTCTAACAGTAAGGTAATCTTTTTGCAAATCTGATAACATAGCATTTTTGGTAGATAAGGAATCTTTCACAACAATGGATAGGGTCCTACCCAAAATTCATCATTAGGGCATTTCAGATAGCTTTTCATAATAATAGGCACAACAGAGTAAGCTCATAAATCAATAGAGAATATGTTTGAACAAGGCTAGAAGGCCACGTCTTGGAACAAAAGATACTGGATGATCAATGATACAGTCTACCAATCTTTCCTGTAAATAGATGTGAAGAGGGGATGAAGCCAGCCAGAATAAAATTCATTCCTGACCATGCCTAGTGATAAATGACTAACTCACTATTTTTATGTTTAATTTTTCACATGCCATCAGAAAGTATTTCTTCAAAGCCATTAAAATAATTACATGCATCGGTTAAAAACTGTCAGTCATAAATGAACAAAGATTACTACGGCACTCAAATCAATCTTTGCCTATACTGCTCTATACAACAAAGAAGGAGGTCAATAAATGCAGAGCAGGACATGTCCAGCATCAAGAAGTCATGTGTATGTCACTTAGAAAAGCTGAAAACTATAAACTAAGTCTTCAAGTATTACAAAATCCTTAGTATCAGAAATTAGAAATTGGGCTGCAAACTTAAACTTTACAATCACTTTTACAGTTTTATGAGTCTATCTCTTTAGCTAAACAGATTTAAGTTTCTGGCCAGCTGCTGGGTCACTCAGAAATTGCAAGGGACACAACCACATTGCTCTTTCCTTTTTTTATCTGAATGAACTTGATTACTTCAGTATAGTTCTTTGCTTTTTGTGACTATACCAATTCAATTGTCTACCTGCAAACTTCTTCACTAACAACTAATATGTTTACTGCCTAGTGCTACTTTTAAGTTTAAAAAATCAAAGTCTAGTTATAATTCTTATAATTTTGAACAATTGCCATTACATATTTCTATTTCAGTTACTTGCTGATTTGTAAATAATTTAACTAAAGTCAAATGCAAAATATAATTTGTCTAACTTCGATTGGCATATGATTATCTAGTTCCAAGTCCTTTAGGCAACACATGCCTTGAATGCTTATGTTGCCTAAAGCAAATAATGCAGATTTTGCTTTATTCACATTATCTTGCAGTTTAATCAAATTTATTTTCCAAAAAAGGTGAAAGGCGGTCTGCCAACAGAAAATCCTTGTTAATTGCTAATTCTTCTCAATTGCTGCTGTTAATAACCAGAAATTGTAATCAGTTTAATTTTAGTATAGATGCAATAGATATGCCAGTTGGAAAACATAATTTGCTAATAGTTAAAAGTTCCTTCCCACACCATTTGGTGTATTAAACTATGGTTTATTTTCTTATGTTTTGTCAGAACTTTTGACATGTTCAGAGAAATTAACATGGTATATGAATGTAACATTACAAAAAGCATAGAAGAACAATACATAGTATCACTAAAAGGCTACAAATTTCAGCAAGGTGTAAGAGTAATTAATAATTAAGCCATTAACATGACAGTGAAAGTAGGCATCCCAAGAGAAGACTTACAAATAATGCAGACTACGAAAAAAGAAACAAAGGTGCAGAGTTCAATTTTCTTTTTTTCTGACAGAACACTATATACTCCAAACTTTTCTTAGTAAGGTCAATATCACTTACAAAGCCACTCACATTCAAAATATAATACTGTGATCCAAAAACACAGATGAAAGCTATGACGCACAATGATTTCATGACTAGATTAGCCAAGTTGTTGTTCTTAAAAATTTGGTACCCCTTTTTGCTTCCCTGAAAAGCTTATTATAAAAAATTAAAAGTTCTTTTCTTTTTTAACCTGTTTGCAACGGCTGCCCTAATAAAAGAATACAAATTCAGTATGTATTAAAGTATGCTATCTCACTATTTGTACATAATGTTAAAACCTTCATAGTTTTATGTCTGTGCAAACATCAATATCCAGAGTTTTCATGTTCACAGATTTCTATAACCAAAGTAAAGACAAACTATAACATATAGCATAAGCTTACCAAGGCTATTGTAACTGACAGTTTGCTGTCCTTGGTCAGCTTTTAATCCTTCAACTGCAATATACTGTGCAAAAAGCTCCTAAAATGATAAAAAGAATATTCTAATGTTTAAAAAGGATAAATAATTTTGTTGCTGCCTGACATCCTTGCTGTATAATATTTTAAGAATAACTTTCTTGCGCAGTATCATGTTGTAAATATAAAAAAACATCTGAGAACCATGTGGCAAGGACTGAAGCCCGATCCACAAATAAAATTACACATGACACAATGGAACTCCTTTAAACTCTAGGTCTTATACAGGTACATGGTTTTGACCCTGGGCCAAGTGCTGAGAATGAATCCAGATCGTTTATGAAGAAAAATGTGGCATAGCTCCCAAATTCTCACGTGGTGATGCACATAATGCTCCGAAAGAGACATGGTCAAAAATGGTTATCAAGGACCTGGAATATCTCAAGAATACCGGCTACGGAGCTGTCAATTGGTCTGACCATCAGAGGCAAATAATCGCCGACTGTGCCCAAGATCGTCCACAGTGAAGAACACTGATCAGTGTGAGGCAGGTTTCAGCATACCAGAACATTGCTCCGCATGCTGGTGGTGTTCAACGGCATTGGGTTCAAGCAAGTTCAATCCACCCGTTTTATAACACTAATTAATAATATCATAGATTGTCTACATTCTTCATGCGCATTCTTGGTACACACCAATGCCACATCGACGTTGACGCGATCAGGGGTCTAACACACGCGATTGGAAAATACAACTATGAGATTCACGCGGAAAACAAAGAACAATTGTAATTAAATATAATGTGCCTAGTCCAACTTATTTTCCCAAGAGTTGAATTGTTATAGCCCTCTTTTTCTATGCTGCATACAATGGCAGGCACTACTGCCCTCCCCTGGTTACTACTGAACACAGAAACTAACTAATCGTTCAACTGTTTAACAAGTAAATGGCAGGTGTTCATCAAAAATGATTTTCGAAACTTTGATAGAGCACCTGAGTAAGGATTTCGAAGAGCAATAAAACTTGCGTTGTAGACCAAAAGTCCATACCGTTGCTTTGGCTATGAGAAAATAAGCTTCAGGGCTAACATTTCCTATATCTGGGCTACTTCGCATTATTGTTTTTATCCTTGCAAGTGGCAATTGCAGCAACTTTCCTACTCCTCCAGAGTCATTGACATCGTCTTTTCTGTCGGCCATATTGATAATGGAAGAGTTCGAAAGAAGAACCAATTTCTATATTCCTTACTTCCCTGTGGCTGAGTCACGTGCTTATTGAATGTTCTCAAAGCAAGCATTATCCAACATGGAAGGTCCTTACTCCGAATTGGGCCATGAATAGACTAATTTCCAATCTTTTGGGTCATCGATGAATCTCTGAAGGAAAGTTTTTACCTACGGCTATTTTATTCCTGTAGTTTTAGTTTGATTTCGGGGACTTCGATCTGCACAATGTCGGATGGGAATGACAAGGAGATCCAGGAAGTAAGTGCAGTATCGAGAGAGAAATTTGTCCGTTTCCTCATCTTTGCACAAGGACGTAGATGTAATTTCGACATGTACGAACGAACCAACGTTTGCGGTCAACTGGAGGCGTTTGACAGTAAATTTGAAAGAATGGCTGTTTCGCATTTAGAGACGCCAATTGGTGTGCAACCGAATGTGCTTTTACGAACATCTGATGTTATTGCTTTTAATATAGAAACCAAGGACTCAAAAAGTTGACAGAATTGACCATTACAAAATTACACCTTTTCTAGACAAAGTTGGTTTGGAAGTGACAAGGAAGCCTTACAGATTACTAATGATAATACTATCAATCTACACAACTGCATCGAAGACTGGTGTTATGCCATGTACATGTGTCAATTTCTAGCTGTAGTATTTAATAGCAACAGCATGATTTTCTTTTTTTAAGAATGCAATTATCTACCTGATAATTGTAGCTTCTACGGTAAAGCAAATCATAAAGCAGACTGCCAGTTATCATAGGCGTAGGAGCCAGAGGGGCTGGGGGCATTAGCTCTCCCCCCATTTCGATACACAAAAAATATCAGTCGACCAAATTTTCGCAAAGACTTTCACAGTGTATTCGGGCAAAACCAGTTTCAGTTTTGAAATACGCACATCTTACTATAAGAAAGTAAAAATTTGGGCAATTCGGTATTGGAAATTTGGTACGAGTTTTTTAAAGTTGGAAGGCAAGCACGACGACAGACGAATCATGTTGTAATAGTATTTTCAGCATATCTTTTCCATTAATCCATTTAAAAGATGGCAGTCCAAGAATATGACAATATTTTCTTGTTGAAAATTGAATAGAGTGCAATATTGATATGTTATATTTTAAGCAATGCTGCCAGCCCCCCCATAGTTTAAGTGCCACTACGCCAATGCCAGTTATTTCAGTGCCTTGGAAATAGAAATCTAAGTACTCACTGTGATTTTTAGATGGGAATATAATTGGCATAAATAAATGAATGACACATGCGGAAGCTGAATGTTTGAGGTTAAATCTACAAAGTACTTCAACTATCAACCTCCAATAAGTTCAAAATTAATAAACACCAATAAACCTTAGTTGCAGGGCTTGGACACAGTTTGTACATCTCATATTTTTAACTGGTTTTTAAGATGTCCTCCTATTACTTTAAATGTTTTTGGGTATTTATAGCAATTGGAAAGATCTCCTGGGTGATATGTATGTACATTAAGTGCGTTGCTGAAATGGGTATATATTTATTCACAAAATTGCAACTGTTGTGATTCCATAGCAGTACAATAGACTTTACTATACCTAGTATGGAAAAATCCTAATACTCTGTTAAAACATGATGTGTTGACAACTTTTTGGTAGGCCCAAAAATAGTAAAGTAACAGGTTTACAGTTGATGATGTTTTGTCTCAAATCTTCCATGTACTTTTCAGTTCACTGTATGGCACATTTCCAAACAATCTGTCCATATTAAAGTCCATAATAGTTTGGTAATTGACTATTTCAACCCAACCCAACAATGTTCAGCACAAGAGCATAATTTTATTCTAGTATTCTATGTTGATCCTTCCCTTAGTAGGCTCTGGCCGTTACAGGTCACATTTCCTAAATAAATCACAGTTAACGGCAAGTGTACATCTTGTGTGAAAAAACATGTTGGAGAGGCAGGAAGAGGTTTGTTACTTAATACAGATTAACAGCCTACTTAAATGATAGTGCATAGGTTTATAGGTTTATACAAATAAGGAACTTTGCACATACCAATGACAGTTTCTCAGGGAATCAGTAGCACTGGATTTGCCAAATATTGTTGAAACAGGCAAACAGGATCAGTAAACAATTCTGGTAAACAATGGACAACACCAGAGCACAGTGGTGGCTGGTAGCAGAAATTAGTTGTTATTAGTACCGCCTGTAGACAAGATGTCCGTTATTAGAAATGAAAGGCTAATAACATATATGCCAGAACAAAGGGGTTTTATCCCTCCCTTCCAAATTTCTCAACACCTGTGAACAGAAACAAAGGAAATGACAATTTACATTATCAGAAGCCTTATTCTGATAACAGAAAATATTGCATAAAGGCTGTGTATGCCATGATCTCATAAATTGTTTAACTGAGGTCAGGCAAAATTCACAAATGCTTATTGAAAAATGACACCAAATTTCGAGCTTTGCTGAGCTTTTTTATTAAACGGGCATGAATTAAACAATTATAAACCAATGAATTCGGGAAATAAGGCAAAGAGAATCAATGGTTGAAAATAAGGCTATGGAAAAACTGTTATAAGTCTAATAACACCAATAATCTCACAAGCTGCCACTGCAAGAGCAACCTACTTATTTATATCAATTTGCAAGCTGAAATAACGTGGCTATTCAACTGATGACTCCAGGCGGAAGGGCATTTTCCTGCCTCTTAAAAACCATCATAGATACAGCAAATATTTTAAATCATATCTGTAGCAAAAATATAAGTACTGATCCATTGTAGTTTTTAAACCCTTTCATTGTTTGCTTTGATGAGACAATGATCTCTTTGTTGTCATACAGACAGCAGGCTAAGATGCCTTTCTTGTCAACTGTTTTGAGTAATGGCTGACAAGACAGGCATGCTTGTTAAAAATGAGAAAAATAATGAAAAATGTACATATATATTAACTTTTTAAAAAAAAATTATGAACATTTATTGCTACCCTTCTTGCTGGTACAACATGATGTTGAATTTTATCCTTGAACACCACCTTGTCTCATGTGAAATGTTGCAGCTAACAAATGCCAGAGAAAAATGTTTAATTTGGATTGGTAATCTTTAGTTTTGGAGCTCTCAGGTCCAGAAAAATTGGTTGTTTTTAAATCCAATACACTTTAGTGAGTTCAACAAAAGCAGTGCTTTGAATTGTTTTGTTTCATAAACATAAATTATGCAAAAGACAAAAACAAACGGCGTTGAAAAGTCGAGTTTCATTGAACTCATCAAGTGGATCGGGCGAGTTTCAGAACAGAAGCTGTCACAAAACATGGAAGAAAGCAAGTTTTTGGCTTAAGCTAGTCCAATATCTGAAGGTTTTTTAGTTTTGTTTACATGATATTTAGTTAAATAATACTGCTCATAGTCCTTGCGAGTATGATATATATCAAAACAGGGAACATCACAATGACCAGCATTACATTTGCAACACTTGTGATTCGATTCATTTGTTTATGTTTATTTGGAACAACTGATGAACAGACAACACATCTTGGTCATGAGGTACCAGTGTCTATTATATGGTGATAGCCAGTAAACTGTATGTATTCAGTGCTTGCTCCTGCAGTCGAAGTACAGGCCCTGGTATTTACAATGTCATTACTTGAAAGGCCATGAATAATCTCTAACCTAAATTTTACCGAACCGACTGTCTCTCCCGTATGTACTTCATAAACAATTCTTGCGTTGACTACAGCAATCTCCCACAAGTGATGATACAGGCGGATATAACATTTATAAGTTTTGTGAGGATACCTCTAACATTGTGAAGGCTGATCTGTCTTATCAATGCCTCCCATATGCATGTTGATAAAGTTGTTACCAACTTAGTATCCCAGAAAGCACATGCAACTAATGGTCCTTTTCTACAAAAGTGTGGATCATCTCCTCTTCTAAGAATGCTTTTCATGTCTCGAAATTTTGGTGGAAAGAGACTCTTGTTAGATAAAACAGTACCACATGCACCAGTCATTTTCTCCATGAGATAAACGAACAGTGACAAGGAAGAAAAAAATTGTATATATTACATGTCTTTTTTCTAGGTACAATTGAGCCAGATTAATTACTACTGTTTTTCCCTGATTATATGATTTGTCATCTTGATCTACTTTTCCAGTGTAAGGGACAACCTTTGATGCAAAACCAGTACACTTTCATTTAAGCTCCATAACTTTACACAAAACCTTGTTCATTTTGAAGGTATATATCATTTGAAATATAGTTGTCCTTTGAAACAACGATAGACTAGTTAATACCTAAATTCTTTGAGGGATGAGCCTCTGAAAATTTACTATTTACTTGATCAACAACAGGCCTTGTTTTGTACAGTGGGTCATAATTGCTATCTCCTCTTCGTAGCATGTTGACATTGTTTACAAAGTGTAGCATCTAAACTATTACTTGATATCTTCGTTTAGACATAATCAAGGAGAACAGTAAATTGTTAAATAGCTTGTGCCAGGGGCGGCTTGAGCCAAATTTTAGGATAAGAGTTGGTCTCTCAAGGGGAGTGCAAGGAATGCCCTGCCTATAAATTTTGGGTTATGGAACACTGTAAGACATCACAAAGAGCTCTTTTTAACTGATCACAGAGAAGATATTTCTATTTTGCAGTTATTACATTGTCATCGAAAAATCGGAATCTTGGATGTAAGAAGTGAAAAATTTTTTGTTGTCCTTCCAAGGCTAATCTGTAACTTTATTTTTTGTCGTTTAGCAGGCTTCAATTTAGACTTTTTTCACTACTTGATTTGAAAGAACAATTTACACTAACAGGAAATGTTTTAATTGCCTTATGCACTCTACAATGTTTACTCTCGGTGTCAAACAGATGCATAAAAATTATGTCTCAATGCATAAAAGTTATAGACAATTGTAAATACTGTAAATGTGTTAATTGTAAAGGAGACAATAATTAATCACAGCATTGCAATAATGCATGCATTTAGGATATCGATTAAAATTAAACACCAGGAAAAACAGGGTTTAGGAAATCAAAAGTTTTCAAGAAATGCATAAAAAGTACCCTATCTGCATTTTGAAGCTCGCCATCACATTTTTGGCTTATTTTCAAAGTTTTACGACATGAATCAAGTAGAGTTTTGACTATTTTTTATTCATAATGTTACAGAGTTGAATAATCATGGACCCTTTTGTAGCCAATATGTAGTAGACACTAATGACTATCACAACATCGGAAAAATTTGAGCATTGGGTTTAAGATATTAAACTGTTGGTGATTGAGTTGATTTCTTTGTTGGGATAGAAAAAAAATAATTATGAAACACCCCAACGACACTCGTTTCCCAAAACCCGATCCATCAAAGAAAACTTTAGTCAAAAGCGAAAACATGGAGAGCCTTGCCGCAGTATTCAAAATGATAACTGAATATGTTATGCTCAGACACTCATTGTCACGAGGCCAAATGGTCAGTTGTAGCCGACGGCTCCACAAACAAAGAGATAGTATTGAGCACAGACTCTTAATACCTCACCTGCTACACCGTGGTCATAATCTGTAAATTTCAACAGCTATTCAGTTCAGTGAATAAAAATTCCTGAACAGATTATCATCATCAAAAACAGAAGTACCATAGGCATGTCATTTGTGACATTGTGAAAAGTTTGTTTAATGAAGATCCAAGTATATTGTGCAAGAGTTTCTTACAGGAAAGAAATTTTGTACCCCCAAAAATATAAGGACATCTTTGAAAAAAATAGGTATTCAGTATATACCTTGAATACCCCTCAGCACCACCCCTGGCTCGTGCATGTATCCCCAATGCAGTTCATAAGAAGGCAATTGAACGAGGCCCCTGGCAATCTGCAACACAGTAAATTTCTTCACCTTTTGACAAGATACCGGATACCATTCAGTCGGACAGCTTTTTGCTGGTCGTTGACAATTCATGTTGACTACTTGTTCTACATACAAGTTTGTGTTATTCACTATTAAATCAAAGATGTGTAAATCGAAAATAAGCAAAAAAAAGTCAAATGGGCCAAAATTACAAGCCACATCTATTAAAAGTCCACCTCTTTCCTCAAAAGGTAGACACCAGCGTTGTCATCAGTGGCATCAATCCACTCCTTATCCCTGTAACTCTGTTCTTGTTCATTAACTTCTTCTTCCATCAATCTGTTAATTTTTTCTTCTTCAAATTCCTCATCTGAGTCATCATAGTCATCAAATATATCAAAAAATGATCTTTCAAAGTCCTCTTGATCAAGTGTTCGTGTTGCCATGTTGTACAAGATTTTTGTAAACAAACCAAACTTTAAATGAAATCCACCAAACCTAGCGACTCAAACCATTCTTGTTAAAGGTTGTAATTGATAACCAAAATATCTTTATTTTAAACCTGTTAACTCATTTGCAAGACATTATTTGAAAATTTAAGACTTTCATAGCATACGTCGGCAGTGCAAAATTGTGCCATTGACAAGCTTGTGATTTTTCTATGACGGCAAAACTGCGCCACTGACAACAAAAGCAACATTACAATCGATGCAATTTTGCACCATTGGTAAGGAAAGGGTTAAAATGAGTAAATATGATTTGTTACAAACAAACAGGACATAATGGCATGTGTTTTCGAACCAAAGAAGGGATTTTGATTTTTGGTGCAAATTATGCTGCCTTTCTTTAGAAGGAAATACGTAATTTCATAGGTTTTCTTATTATAAACACTGATCAACGAATGCACTGAACCATATGCCCAAGTAAATCTTCCTTTCTGTATGTAAACTCTTCTACTGAAGCATACACTAATCAGGATATGTAATTAACTATGTACATCGAGTATTCTATCTCAATTAATAACAAATATCCTGTGAAATACTCATAAAAGAGGGTGTCTAACCAACAACCAGTCTTTCCTCTATTACCATACCGTAAAATCCCAGATATAAGCCCTGGGCTTATATTATTTAAAAGCCTGTTTTGGGGGTTTATAACTGGGGGGCTTATATCTGGGGGGCTTATATCTGGGGGGGCTTATAACCGGGAGAATTTTTACATCAAGGAAAAGAAGTAAATACATAATCTTGACTGTTGTTCTTTATCAGAATAATTTATAATAACTTATACATAGGAATCGTCACTGCTTCCAATATCAGAAGAATTGTCTGCTTCAGCATTACATTGCCAGCTTGAACCGGAAAATCATCACAGTGAAAACGCTATAGCAGTAAAAACTGAAGAACGAGATGTAGTTGGCCACATTCCCGATTTACTGCCTCATGCACTGGTTCCAGAAATTAGTTGTGGAAACATTGTATCTGTTGAAGCAGTCATTACAGATGAACCTAGCAATGCTCCAGAAGGTACACGGGTATTAGAAGGTGGCATTGAAACTCCTTGCAAGTATGATGTTTATGCAGAGAAGACACTTAACTAAACTGAAGTTACCATAAAATCCCAACTCGTGATAACAGAAGAAAAATCACACAAAAAAAATATATGGGCTTATATCCAGGGGGGCTTATATCTGGGAAAGCTTATATCCAGGGGGCTTATATCCAGGGGGCTTATAACCAGCGGGGACTATAACCTGGATTTTACGGTATTACATTTATACATGTTTTAGTTCATTGACCCAAGTAAATGCAACAGCTGGTTGAATTGAAATAAACAATTACTGTGTTGCATTTTCAATACACATGCACATAAAGTCTTCATATTTCACTTGAATCTGCCCATTTTGATTTGTATCTCTGACCCGAAATGAATCAGTCAATGATTTTAACATGACACAACACTGAATGAAGTCATCAAGTTTCAAGGATCTTCGTGACTGCAAGTCGAACCTGAAAGACGAGAAATACACATTGGATCATATGTATATACTGTTCCTTTGTCTTCAAATACAAAGGTAACTACAGTAACATTGTCCAAATAAATGTGTCTGATTTAGATTGTGCTTTTTAAAGAAACCAATGTATACAATACTGTAACACAAACAATATGTACAGGTTTCTTGCAATCAAACAAACAAATAAATTTAAAATTTAAACAAATGAATAAAATTAAATAAAAGACAAATAAATTTAAATAAATTTAAACAAAATTCTAGTTCACAGGACGATCTTGATATTTTCAAGTTTGATACAAAAGTGTGTAAAATATTAATAATTTCACGTTACATGCTACAGACAAGGTAAAGAAATAGATGTGCTGTTTTTCCCATTTAAGTATTTCCTAATTCATGTTCGTTGATCCCTTTCAGAATACAAAGATCCATATGATGGTTAAATAGAACTTTCTAGAATGCATTCTTGCACTTTCTTTTAACCTAAATAATATAGCATTGTACTTACGTAAATAATGCTAAAATTTATATAGCAGATTGCAACTACTTTTTGCAAAAAAAATGAATATGTAAAAATGTTAATGTAAATATTGAACAGTTATGCTATAGTGCTGTTATTACCTTATCAATACAAGCTGTACAAAGTTAAAAGATAATCGATATCCCATATCTGAAAATGCTTTGTGTAATTCAGCTGCTTCTATTCCACCTGATCTATCAGCATCATATCTGTCAAATACATGCCTCCATTCTTGAATATATTTCCAGAGATAGGTAAACTCTTCAAAGTTAATGGTTCCTGTTTTATCTCTATCAAACATACCTTGGGTACATGAAAAGAGAATTTATTACTGCATGATAGTAATACTAATAATGATAATAATAATTTTTTTTGGAGGCTAGAGTAATGGTGAAAAGGAATATCCTAATTGTGAGAATTTCTCTTTTTTGATATACTGAATAAAGGTATTGATTAATAAATTGAATATTAATGAACTTAGGCAATCACCTTGCAGCACAGCCCTTCCTACATGAACAAATTCGGTTTTAAAGTTTTTGCAGGTCAAAGAGGTGTAAAATTGATCATAAAGATTTGAA
>JANTCA010079567.1:0-14689 GCA_024741275.1 Chironex yamaguchii
ATAATAATAATAATAATAATAATAATAATAATAATAATAATAATAATAATAATAATAATAATAATAATAATAATGTGCGGTAAAAGAGGCGAGAGTGTACAACACATGATTAGCGAATGTGAAAAGTTAGCCCAAAGAGAATATGTAATCTTTAATATGTAGTCTGATGATCTGTTGGCTACCTTTGAAGCTACCTCCGAACATTTATTCATCATATGATTGTGATCTAAGTTAAAGCCTTTGACGTATGTAATGAATGAAACACTTTTCTTTGATATACAGCCAAGTGTAGATATTTCAAACATTTATTTCAAACTTTAATAACATTTCCTGATCAATCAAATCTCTTCCTAATTCTCATTATTTGCTCCATTTGTCTTCATGAAAATTAAGCAAACCTTTTTCAAAACAGTTAGTTCAGTAACTGAAACAACAGGTATAGGTCTTGATCTATTGAAGATAGCAACAACAGGTCGCAAATTATAAAAAGTCAATTGGGACCATTGTAGTCAATAAGGTCAATGAATAGTTCAAAGTTCAATTTTAGGAGATAAGTAATAAGCAAAGGTCGTCAGAATATTGTTATGTCTCCATATACCACCCTGATATTTTGCTTTTATTATGTTTGAGAATTATCCATAAAACAGACCCTTATAATAATAATAATAATAATAATAATAATAATAATAAGAAGAAGAAGAAGAAGAAGAAGAAGAAGAATGATAATACTAAACAGATACATTAAGAAAACTCTACATTCTGATAGCCGATAGTATCAGAAATATTTAAGAATAAAGACCTCAAGTAAATAATTATGTAAATACATAATTCCAAATAGCACATTCCTGAAGCAATAAACAGATTAGTAATACACAAAGTTTTCCCTTACCCGAGGATCCCAAACAGGGAAGCTTAGTTTATTTTCTTTTGGTATTTCTTTCAAAAGCACCGGTTGTGGCCAGTTCCTGCAGAATACATTAGTGAATGAAAGGTTAGAACATACTTGTGAAAATGGGATTTGTCAGTTTCAGACTCCATTTAACAATCCAAAATGACAGAGTAATATGATCTGTCAATAAAATTACATGCAGTTGACAAGTTTAAGAAAGGTCACAAAAATGGGAAAAACATATGTGCACAATGTAAGAACGATGCAATTCTCACACAATTACTACACAAGAAATCCAGAAATATAACAGTGGATAGTAGGTAATACAAAAACAAACAAATCTGAAACAGTAAAAGAAATGCAAACACTTTACCATTTGGAGTATATAAGAAGGAATTTTAAAACTAAAGTTGATGCTATGGAGTTTGGATACAACTGACAAATTCTGGCAACCAGCATTGCCCAAGACACTCCCCCAAGAAATCCCATAACATTGGAGTAGATACCCTTGTCTGCAAAGAAGAGAAGAAGCTACAAATTAAAATTGAATTTTGGCCGGTTAATTAATACATAACATTTGATAACAATGTCGTGGTCAACCTCCCTCTGGTTGTTAGAATAACACACAATCATGATAAAACAAATACCTATAAACATTTTGATTGCCAAAAAGTCAAATCAAATTCACTTTCCCTACAATTAACAACTAGTACCTCCATGGTCCCTAAACAAAATACAATCATATTTTTGCTCAATATGTTTAATATCAAACCTATCTTCACATTTCATTCTAAAGCATATTTCTAACATTCATAATAATTTTAAATTTTGTTATTTTTTGAATGGAGAATGTTTGCATGTGTAACTTCATTTATTTCAGCCATGAAAGTCAGTTTTACATTAATGGTCAAAATGCACCAGTACCTTGAACCAGATGTTGACCCTAAATCTTTCATGGGATATGCATCGAAAACACTGAGACAAGTTAAAAGTGCATTTTGTAAGAAAGAACTTCATCACATTGACCTTTGAATTCTGTATAAGAAAGTGAACAACCAATATTCTAATGACATGGAAACACATTCCTTAGAGCTAGCTGAAAATTTGAAGAAAAGTATATCCAAATTTTGCAAGGCCAGTCATATTCTAACTAGCCATATAAATGCAGTTGGTAAAATTGTTAAACAATCCATTATCAAATTCACTGAATGATGCAGTCCATCTGTGATAAAGGCAGCCAAGGAAATAGATGTGTAATAAAATGGTCACACCATGCATGTAATACATGTGTTATGACATATGTAACAAATAAGTCAGCAAATCTGAGAATTTCTTGGCTAGTCCATTGTACTTGATGACAAAAAAGATGTCACTTTCAAAATTAGTACAATTGACCCTTGCATAACTAGTTAGAATCATACAAAACTTATGGCAGCAGTGAAAATATAAATACTCAGAAGCTCAACATAATAAAACAAAACAAAATCAGACATACTTTTTGACCACAGTTTGATAGCTCTCAGTGCTACCCGGAAGTTATTTCTGTCAGGAACAAGGCGTAATATCTCATCTGTAACACGGCATCCTGCAGCAAAAGATAAACAAAATGAACAACTAGCAGCACATGAGCAGCAAAAAAATTGTCAAGATCATGATCCAGAAACTGAGGGGGAAAACAAGCTCTCTTCAAATAAAAATGGTGGCATGTTATTTAACAAGAACAAGAAATTGAAGAAAAAACTTAAACAGGCCACTTAGGCAATAAAAAGGTCTGTTCATGCACAAAACAGTTAAAGGTACAGTTATAATTAGACATCAAATTCACATTCACAACCACTTCTGTTTGTTACTGTTTGAGTTGTATATAAATAAGTGTGATGTTATCATTGAAACACTGAGAAGAAAATCTTACGTCCAGGGTTGGGACTCACACCAGGACCTTCTGTTTTCCAGGCACGATGCTCTGAACACCGAACTACTGGGAAATTGTGACATCATGATTTGCAGACTACATCACTGCACATCTTAAATATCTTCAATTACTTGCAAAACCTTCTGCAACAAATTGAACTACAACTGATACCTCTATTATCATGTACAACGTTTTTCATGTACATTGGATCAAGTCAATAACAGACTACAGTTAGGGAATAGAAGAGGGCTGACCATTAAGACTTCGGACACATTTTGGATCCAAATTTTTCAGCAAGTTTTCATCTGTTAACTCTAGTTCATCTGGTATGGTCGTGAGTGCAAGTCTTGCAAACAGCAAATCAATCTATTCAATAAAGAAACCAACAATGCAACACTGTAAGAACTACTTTACTGCAATGAACCAGCCTCATTAGAAAAGGTGCAACACAAATGAGCAAATACTGCATTCTTTAAACCACAAAAAAGTCCAGCCATTAAAAACAGCTTGATAACTTGGATTAGTGAATGAATAACATCACCTACCAAAACCAAAACTTACCAAAAATTTTGAATGATGACCAAAGTTTTGGTAGCAATTAAAATCAGACAATATTAAAAAGAATTATTAATACAATAGTTGTAATAATCAATAACACATTTAGTGGCATCCCTACTTGTGTGAAGTTGAGGACAATGGAATCTTCCTATCATGATCCTGCATAAAACTTAAAGGGGTTTTCAAGGACAATTGACATTGGTACGGAGCTCGCTTTTTTATGCAAATGTAGGTCATTTTATTTTCGTATGGTTTTAACAGCAGCTCACTCACCAGTTCTTGTCTGGTTTGCCAACAATAGCCAGTAAATCATATACATCTTAGTAGAAAGATGTTGAAAATAATAGGTATTTTCCATACAGCTGATTATTAGTATCATAAAGACTCCATCAACATTTTGTATACGTGTCTTTCAATCTTGCTGTTTTGAGTGTTTTTGTCAGTGTTAAGGTTGTCAGTGGATACGTACGAAAGTACTTCCATTGTAAGACAGGGAGTTCAAGCTTGGGATGGTCAGACTCCCATGATGATTGCCAGTGTATTAAATGCTGACAAGGCCATTGGTATATGAAAGTTTACGTTTCTTCTGCTCATGTTTCATTTCCAAAATATGTGAAAGTTTTTACAGTTACTTGTAACTTACGTTTTCAGTTTCAGAGAGATTAAAGTATTTTGTCTCTCAAGGTGGTCTAGGTGTGGAGACATATCAATAGCAAGAAAAATATTATCAGCATAGTCTACATCAGTAAGTACTTTTGCAGAATTCTGGTTAATTTATCTTGCCACTGGCTACAATCTATATTAGTTTTCAAGAGATGCCTGTGAAACACAATCAAGAGGGATAACAAATAGGAAGGTAGCTAGTATATAACTTAAAAGGCTTCAGCATGTATTTTTGGTCATGTGACTAAAGAGCATCCAAAGCAATTCGTAAGCGGTGAGCATGTAAGTAGGTTGCTTAAGAGATCAGATTACTTTATATCACTTAGCACTATCTACATCATAGACAACGCCAATCTATTAAGAATACTAATCTGGCTATTCAGGCTTGGCTGTTTAAGGCAGGCGATCGCCCCCGTGCACCTCTATGCCTGCCTTGATCTCCCGTGCAGGCGATGTATCGCCCACCATGTTGATTATTTGCAAACAAAACCACCTGCCTAGATTTTCCTTTTATCATTTGCCTACTAAGTATTGTTAACACCTCTGCCAATTTAACACTTCCTGATATTTTTCACCCTCTTGATCTTCTGTCAACAAGGGAAATCATAACTTGTTAATGACTTGTTACAAGGCTGGTCCTGTTTCACGTAATAGTCCTAATCTGTTCGTTGATTTTGGTCAGAAACAGAATACAAGGGAGTAATTAACCGAGCAGTGGAACTTTATTTTGAAAAAAGAAGAAAAGTGCAGCTTGCAAGTTTTGAGGAAGATGTAGATACAGGACAGGGACCCAGTAAAAGAAGATGTGTGGAAGAAGCTGTTTCTGAAAGTGAGTTGGATTCAGATAAGAGCGAAGATGAACTGTCCTTTGAAGAAGAACAGTACATATAAAATAATATGCCATTAGTTGCTGAAAATCGTATTTTCCTGTTTTAAAAACCTCTTATCTTAGTCCAAACATATGCAATTTCTTTTTACATATGCTTCAAAGCACTTGCAAACCAGTTTTCTGTATTGTAAAAATGAGCCACCTGACACCAATGAGGAGAGTGATTTACCACCCACCTGTTCAAATTCTTATGGCAGGCCTGGCTATTGATGAAATACTAAATAAATCAAAGAGTAAGGATATGGATTTACAGCCTTTTGAAATAGATAGTTCTAGTTGATTTAGCTGCTTGATAGGTTCCATTCATTTGAATTTGATGAATTGACAAGGAAAAAGTCTTACTTCCACTATATACATATTGATAAATTGCCAAGGAAGCGTCGAGTTCCTTGGAAGTGTGGGACCCCAGACCATGGGCCAATCAACCCCTTAAAACCACCACTAATCCTAACTGTCACCATGAATTTATTTTTCTTACAAATACATGTAAAATATTGATGGTGGCATGTTTTGAATGGAACAAGATAGTGTGACTGCAACTGGTATTTGCATATCAACTGGTATTGGTGATAACAGATCACGAGTTGATGGACCATGCTGCTATTTAGCACATTCCAGGTCCGAGACCTGTTAGTCTGATAATCAAATCATGCAACATGCTGTTTTGAATGCTCTACAGATGGGCCAATTCACTGTCATTATCTGTCTGGATTGTATTGGATTTGAATTGAAATTTGAATTTAACATTTGTCCCAAGAAATGTAACCTAGGGTAGACTGACAAAAAGTACTCAATAACTGTTGATGAGGATATTTTTAACTTATTAGAAGCTAACAAAATAAATTATCTGGTTTTCAAAGTGTAGGAGGATAAAGATCAGTCCTGAATAAGTTGCTTTCACAATCTAATGTTTTGGCTTGAGAAAATCTTTAAAAAAGGCGGCTTATAAGTGGAAACTGAAAGGCACCTCCCATCACTAAACAGGCAAAACTGCAGATATTTAAATTCTGTTCCTAAAATAGCACTTAAGTTATCACTTAAATAAGTGTTTTCATAAACTCTACTTCAATGTCCTAAACATTTCTGGCTGGACAATCAGCTCAAACATCCAAGAAACTTGGTGTCACAACATCCTCCATATTTTTGGCCCTGGACTTTCTTTGGTCACGTGACCTGCATACAAAGAATTTCAAGATAAGACAATAGTCCTTTTGTCTTTAGACACAGTTTCCAAAGCAGTCATTTCTACTAACTATGTTGCAACTGATGTTAGTGTACACCTTTAATTATTGTAGTAATAAAATAATGGTAGAATACATCCACTTCAATTGGTTACAACTCAAAAAAAAAGTTCAAACAATATAAAAGAAAATTTCTTGCTTACTTCAATTCCATCAAATGTCATCTTCATTACAGGTACAAAAGCTTCCTCCACAGCCTATCAAACACAAGCATGGTAGTGGTAGTGGCATCAAAACCATACAATATGCAACAAAAAAAACAGACAACATGGCATCAGCTACTAGTAATTACTTTACATGCACTCGAAGGGGATACAGATTAGAGTCTAGATCTGATACAACAACATAAATAGACCAATCAAGGGTTTGTCCATGCACCGTATGTTGAATAGCCTATTTGTGGAACAAAATGTGACAATTGCATGGACACCTTATGGCATTATCAAAAAAGACAAAAACAAAACTGAAAAAACAAAGCATTATTAGAGGACTCCATCTTTCTACCTACAAGAGTCCTGGATTTGTTGTTGAATACCTTGATTTTGGCATAAATCTTACCCTCAAATCTTTGACCTCTTCTCTATCTTTTAAAAATTCATAAAAAGAATGAAAGAAATCTGAACGTTGGATATGCCTGGGTGCAACAAGCAATGTATCAATATCCGCACCTAAAAATGATACAAAAATGAATATAAGCTCTTGCTTAGTGTGAAGCAATGTGTAACAACAGCATCAACCATCAGCCATGGTTTAGGATGTTGTATGACCCAGATTGTTGGGTATCTGTGGCAGTTGATAAAAATTGAAATGGTTTAGGACAGGCAACTATGTCAGTCGTCTCAAAGAGCTAGGCAGCCTAGTCCAAGCAAGTTTTCCGTCATACAGCCAGAAAAAATTACTCATTGGTAATATGACCAACCTTTTAATCGGAAGTCATGCAAAATTAAGCAAAATTACATTAGAGATTTCTACAATGGAACGTGATACAATGGAAACAGAATTGACAAAATTTCTTTTTAATAATTTTACTCAATTTTATTGCTGGTTTCTTCTAACAAAATCCCTTCAAATCTTAAAGGGAGTGTGTTGATTAGTATTATCATCATCTTCCATATTTTCTTCATGGCCAAACTTATGCACTAGCCAACAATTTCTTAATATAATTTCTGCTTAGAAATCGTTGTTGACAAGCTTCCTATCTGAGTATGAGCATAATATTTAAAATATTTCAGAGATTTCAAAATGCTTTAGTCCCATTAGGTGATTCTTGTTTCCCTTCTGATAGATATTAAAGTTAAAATAGCACTTCTAGTAAAAAAAACATTGCAAATCATAATTAAAATCTGGACTATAAAGAACAAAAATTGATAAACATTTCAGTAAATACATGTGCCATGGAAAATTTTCAGCAAATATATGTATCGTGGAAAATTTTCGGCAAATATATGTATTGTGGAAAATTTTCAGCAAATATATGTACCGTGGAAAATTTTCAGCAAATATATGTATTGTGGAAAATTTTCTGCAAATATATGTATCAAGGAAAAATTTCTTTGGATAAAACTTTACCTTTTGTATGTACACCAAGACGGAATGATCCAAATGTAAAAATTTTCCCACCAACAGTTTTTGCTACAGACTCTAACATGCTCTGTGTGCGAACAAGAAAATTTCTATGTCAGTTTACTTGTGAGATTTCTTTAACAGCATTAATTAATTGCAATTGAGAGTACAATATGAACAATTATGTGATTATTTACAAGGTATACATCTTGCAAAGTGTGATACTTGATTGATTTACATGCTTAACCAATTTCAAAAATGGTTAGGATGTCTTTGTTTCAAACAATCTATTTACTCTCACCACTGCTTATGACAAAGAAGAAATACAAGATTTCTAGGGGTACACCCTACATTTTTCTTGTTTTCAACAAGGTTCATATACTTAAGTGCTTGGAATGTACCCCAACAACAGTGGTTGAACAGCAGATGACACTTCCAGGCAATATGCCTTTTCGGACATTTTTTGAGAAGTTTCCTTTTCTTTGCTAGATTCCAATGACAAAAGACAAATGACCTTCACAACATTATGAGCAATTTAACTACACTGACTGTACACTCAGTCCTCAAAGACTCCAATAATGCAGATGTTACAAATATGAGTTACATATTTCTGGATACTTACCTTTGAAATTGACACCTCTATTATCCACTGCTTGGCTAATTCATTCAACTTTCCAAGTACAACCATGCTATGGGTCAAATACAAGAACAGAAAACGCCTTCACTTCTTCAAAACTACTACTTTATATATTCATATATTCATTTTTGTCTCCAAACTATATACTCCTAATATTTTAATACCAATTACATTGATATCCATTAGTACATGACTACTGTTTCTCACAAAAACGCTCATTATCATTGCCTTGCCAAAGGCCAATAAACAATGAAAATAGTAGTGAAAACTTAATTTACATTATAATAAAAGGCATAAAACTGTTATTTATTTTTCAAACATTCCATAAAATTGATGCAGAAATCTCGCAAATTCATAGCAATAGGTACACAGTAAATATGCTAATTTTTAGATAAAAATGAGCAATAAACCTACCGATGTTGTATTTCTTCTTGTGTTTCATAAATGCCATACGACTTAAGGACATCTTCAAGCTCATCATTTAGTTCAATGTCCTGGATGTAAATAAAGACTGATATTAACATCTCCATGTTAAAATACAAGACAAACTCCTCCTACAAGAAAAATCATGTGTACAATACATTATTGTTTTCATTGATATTTTAGTTCACCTGAGCATCGTCTACAAACACCTTGAAATCTTTCAAAAGTCCACATATCTATACCATTTGCTAAAGCAGTACTAAATTTACAATATTGCTATTCTGCTTCTCTTCTCAAGATTTAAAAAATTATATTTGTAATATACATGTCTTATGCAACCAGGCTTATAATTCCCAGAGCAAGAGACATGCTTGAACCTTTCAACTTTTTCAAACCCAATGTCAAACACCTTCTGCATCTGCACAGAAGTAATTTCTGTACATATTATAGAAAATATGAATAGTATGTCACAAAAACACATAGCCTAACAAAATAACATGATAATATGTGGTTTAAATCAATAAGAAATGCTAACAAATACATAGTGAGGTGATAGATATTGTGGGTCATAAAGGGAGATTTAAGGACTAAGGTGACAGAAAAAGAAATGAAGGTGAAGTGTTTTGGTAGTTGTTAAGCGAATGTTTTTGCAAAGCTACTAACTTTTATGAATAAGGAAGTTACTAAACAAAATGAGGAAGATAATATTTTAGAAACCAAAATTGCATAAGCCAGTTACGATATTTCCATATTTAATGTTTACCATGACAACTTGTCTAAAGATCTCAAAAGTTTTCCTTCTCTGTGTGAACTGTCGGCCTGGTTGCAATAGCAAATTCATTGGGAAATTACATAAAATAATGGTATACATATTAAAACTACATGTACAAGACTTATACCAACAATGAAATTTGATGACCAGAACACCACCCACAGAAAGTAAATGTGACACATTCTACACATGCTTGGACTCTCCACCGTGAATCTTAATACAACGAAAATGATAAATTGGTGTAGCATGTCAAATTACTTAGTGTACCAATTCTATTTACTGGTAGTCAAAAATGTTAATTACTTAATCTTTACATTCATAAAGTCAAGCCCAAAGCTAGAACTTCTTATAAACATATAAGCTAAATAATGCAGACCTGATGGATTTTACAATAAAATGAAGCTACTCTAGGACTGGTTAACAAGATGCAAATAAGAGCTGTTCTCAGTTACAATTTCTACAACCTACCCTTCGCTTTGGACCTGCCGTGCTTATTGGCGATGTTATCCCATATTGTTTTTTCTCTTCTATAAAAGGTTCACTAAATGAAGACAAAATGTAGTATTCACCATCATTCATAAATAAAATGTGACAGTTAAACATATTGCTACACTTCTGTCATGACTGGCCCGTATATTGAGATTTAACTAGAAAATAAAGCTGTGATGAACCATGGACAACTGTTTGACTGCTGGGGTTTACAAATATCGTAGCCGAGGACGACGTAGTTAAGTTACAGCAATGTTTGGACTTAAATGATCTAACGTTAAAAAGAACAAACAGTCGTCAGGATTTTGTGGTCACAAAGAATGGTCAAACGGCAAAAACATTTGATTTCGATAAGACGTAACACAATACATTTGATAATGAGAGCTCTTACCTCATGTTGCAACTAAACGTCCAACCGAGTCCTTTACATCTAAATATCGTATTTGAAACAAACTAAACGCGCACAAGCACCTAATTGCCGATCTTTTTTTTCACAAGCATGAAAGAATAGAAGATAGCCTTCACTTGCCAACAGTTTTGTCATTGTGGGGCATTTTATACATCATAACAGAATTTCCATGTTTTCATATAAATGGTCTTCCCGCTCCAAGTTAACTTAATCCCTACACAATCAGTGGAAAGCATGAAAAAATTTCAGTATGGAGACGAGACTCGCAAAATTAAACGAGACTGTGACTGCGTGCGCATAATGGTTGCCTTGGCAAAACAATCGAATATTTACTGCTGTTGAAAAAGAGAAGTTAATTATTCTATATTCCCTCATTTCCTCAAAAAACGAAAGGTATTGAGACGAAAGTTTAACGGATTGAAAGGTGATGTGTTTTTTCCCTGGCATTAGTACATCAAAACTATAGAATTAAGAGGAAGAGAATGCTCTTTCCCATGATCAGTACAGGTTTCCGATGGAAACGAGGCCTCTGATTTAAACGAGGCGATGCTGCGTGCGCATTCCTACTTCTCTTATGAAACAAAGAGAAGAGAGGCGACATAGTAGACGGAAAGTCAGTTGTTTTTGAAAGTAAATAGCTTTAAAATGCTGCAACTGGTAGCTCGCCGTACGACGAGCAGTGGATTGCGTTGTGGTTCAGTTACTAAACATGCCATTCGTTGTTTATCAGCCGCTACGCCAAAACCAGAGAAGATCGAGGTGTTCGTTGATGACAAGAAAGTGCTAGTTGATCCTGGAACTACTGTTCTTCAAGCCTGTGCAATGGTAGGTGTGGAGATACCTAGGTACTGCTACCACGACCGCTTATCGATAGCAGGTAATTGCAGAATGTGTCTTGTGGAGGTAGAAAGATCTCCAAAGCCAGTAGCAGCCTGCGCTATGCCAGTGATGAAGGGCTGGAAAATTAAGACCAATTCTCCATTAACTCGAAAAGCCAGAGAAGGTGTCATGGAATTTCTGCTTGTTAATCATCCGTTGGATTGCCCAATTTGTGATCAGGGTGGAGAGTGTGACTTGCAAGATCAGTCTATGGCATTCGGAGGTGACCGTTCAAGATTCGTTGACACTCATTTTCAAGGGAAGCGAGCAGTGGAGGACAAAAATATTGGACCTTTGGTGAAAACTATTATGACTCGTTGCATTCATTGTACTAGGTGTATTCGATTTGGCAGTGAAATTGCAGGTATTGATGATCTAGGCACGACTGGAAGAGGAGGAGATATGCAAGTTGGCACTTATGTGGAGAAGATGTTGAAATCAGAGTTGTCTGGCAACATTATAGACCTTTGCCCAGTAGGGGCTTTGACCTCCAAGCCGTATGCTTTTAATGCAAGACCGTGGGAACTGAGAAAAACTGAGTCTGTTGATGTCCTTGATGCAGTAGGTAGCAACATAGTTGTTGGCACACGGTCAGGTGAAGTTATGAGAGTAACACCTCGTCTAAATGAGGATGTGAATGAGGAGTGGATTTCTGACAAAACAAGGTTTGCATATGATGGACTAAAACGACAGAGGCTTACAACACCTATGTCTAAGGGAGAGAATGGAGTTTTGACACCATGTAGTTGGGAGGAGGCACTGGTTGAGGTAGCTAGTAAAATGCTTAGTGTAGAACCAAAAGACATGGCTGCTGTAGTCGGAGGTCTTGCTGATGCAGAGTCATTGGTGGCATTGAAAGATCTTTTTAATCGTATGAACTGTGATAATCTATTTACTGAGGAGGGATTCCCAATGGATGGGGCAGGTACAGATCTGAGGTCAAACTATATCTTTAACACCACAATTGGTGGTATTGAAGAAGCTGACCTTTTGCTTTTAGTGGGCACATGTCCACGATATGAGGCACCTCTGGTTAATGCCCGAATTAGAAAGAGTTGGATGCATGGTGACCTAAAAGTTGCATCTGTTGGAAGTAATGTGGACCTAACTTATCCATGTGACAATTTAGGAGATTCTGCAGATGTTCTTAAGCAGATTGCGTATGGTAATCATGAATTTAACAAAGTCCTCAGGGAAGCCAAAAATCCGATGATTATTGTAGGAACCAACCCTCTTCATCGTGTGGATGGAAGTGGCATTCATGCCCTGTGCTCCCTTATAAGCAGTTGGGTGAGAACCAATGGAAATGTTGATGATAACTGGAAAATTCTAAATGTTCTGCATCGAGTTGCTGGTCAAGTTGCTGCCCTTGATATTGGGTACCACCCAGGTTTGGACAGACTCGGATCTCCCAAATTTTTACATTTATTGGATGCTGACAATGGACTAATTCAACGAGAAAACCTACCAAAGGACTGCTTTGTTGTGTATCAAGGCCATCATGGTGATGAAGGGGCACATATGGCTGATGTAATCCTTCCTGGGGCTGCTTATACCGAAAAGACAGCAACTTACGTCAATACAGAAGGAAGGGCCCAGCAGACAAGGAGAGCAGTAACACCACCAGGACAAGCTAGAGATGACTGGAAGATTGTGCGAGCACTGTCTGAGATAGCCAACCAAACACTTCCGTATGACAACTTAGCAGAAATTCGGTATAGGTTAACAGAAGTCTCTCCAAATCTGACAAGGTATGGAGCTGTAGAGGAGGCCAACTTCTTTGCTCGTGCCTGTGACCTATACCAAGATTTAATGCCAAAAGTAACCAGTGATCCATTGAAGCCCCATATCTCATCATTGAAAGAATTCTACATGACTGATTCCATAAGCCGTGCATCTCAAACAATGGCAAAATGTGTAGCTGCTGTGCAAACAATGAAATAAAAGCTGACATTGAAACTTGTATATGGATACCACAAGAACCCTTAATCAAGAAGTGAAATTATGTTTTAAACAATTTGAAGAACACTATTGTTCTAGACCCTTAAGCTACAATTTTTGTAGCTGTTTGTAGATAACTTAATTCAGAAAAAAGATCCTGCAGTGTGTACTTATATTCTGTTGTGTTTATTGGCTTAGGTCCTTGCAAGTCAACTGTTTGCTAGACAAATTGACAATCACCATTGCTATTTGCTTCATTAATGAATAGATGGCTTGTATCTTGATTTATTTGTTTTAGTTCATTATTGTATCGGCAGTCAGGAAAGATATTTTCTATATGCATTTGCTTGATTAGGTTTTGCCAATTTATATTATACCAAATTGCTGTTTAAAGACAAGAAGTTTCATTAGTTGTCTTCTGATAGTTTGTGAAAATGAAATTTGGTAATTAAGTATATAACTGTGACATTTTAATATTCCATGTGCTCAGGTGTGAAGATTTGCTACCTCAGATTTACTTATGGTATTTTATCTTGACTTAATGTGCCATCATAGATTTTTTTGTGTTTGCTTTGTTGAATGTGTAGTGTCATTTAATTTTTGAGAACTAAGGAACTTCTAGAACTTGTACCCATGAAATCTGCTTATAAGTTTGTTTGATGTTTACAATCACATGAAAGCCATGTTTATTTTGAAGCACATATAACTTATTTCATATTTCTGTTGTGTTGATTGATTAATGCATTGATGTTATTGTACTGATGCATTAATAGTTACTTCCATGGCTGTAAATAATGAAAAATTTTGGTGTCGGACATTATCTCTGTGAAAGGTGCATGTGACAGTACTGGTGTTGGACATTTCTTTAAATTTTGAAGGCAATTCCATCGGCAGTTTGATGAAATTTAATGAACTTACCGGATGTCCAACGGCTATTTACAGCCCTGTTAGTGTCAGAAGCCAAACTCAGGATTTCTGTTTTACTCCATGTGATATGAGGCCATTGGAAACCCTTGTGGTCCTCTGCTACTCTGATTAGGATAGTCTGTGCAAAGGTAGAGGCTGAGGCATGTGCTTCTTTGTTGTGAAATCAAGCAAAAATATTTTGGTCTCTCATAGCCAATAATATGATTATCTTAGCTATTTGCAAACAATGAGGATTTTATTAGTCTTATATCTGTAGTCTCTTCTTAGCTTGTTCCAAATTTCTGGGTACAGTCTCCAATCTTTCTTGCATTTGTAGTAGCATTTAGAAGTGTAGCAAACATAAAAAACTGCAATGTACAGCATAAGATAAGATAAAATATATTTCGAACTTTGCATCCATCATCAGTTCCAATCTTACAGCAAGTAAACAGATACTTCTTTATACAAAATGCTGTAGCAAACAAGAGGTCCTTAGAGAATATAAAACAAAAAACACT